>JAODPA010073946.1:0-29528 GCA_025585075.1 Nepenthes mirabilis
TTCCGCTATACTTGTAACGGGGTCGAAACACGTGAGCACCGAAACGTGCTTTTTCAATAATGAAATCAACACTTCTCTAGTTTCACCATTTTTTAATATAATAAACTTCAAACAATTGTTTTTGTCAAAAAGATGTTGAAAAATTGACTAATCTCATAGACAGAAGTAGGTCACAGTGGTAGATAAATAGATTTAGTAGGGTAAATAAGAAATTTCAGTTCAACTTTTAATATATTTATATCTAATTTCTTGTTATTTGTAATTTTTCAATGGGATTAACACACCCCAGTAACTATAATGTAGATCCTTCCCGGCTTCCTTTTTCTTTTCATGGATTTGTTTATTCTTTTGGGAGTTTCCTTTATCACTGAATGATGGATGTGTTTCTCGGAATGGGTGGATGAAGAATGAATGTCAAACTGAGTTTACTCAACTGTGTCCTTGGCTCTTAGCGATGTGCTAGGAAGAAGCATCCCCAGCATATTTTTGACATTGCTGAATTTTGATTAAGTTCCTGAAACCATGCTAGAGTTTGTGGATAAAACTCTTTCTGATACCTAGTTTTATTTGGCTGTTTTCTAGGAGAGTTACTATGGTCTCCAAGTGGGGAGGCTCTATTATATTTGCCCAATGGTCAAAATAAAAAATTGGGTTGTTGATTGATGAAAATTAAATAACTATTTAAATTACTTGATTTTATTTGTAATATTTATCCACTCAATTTCTAATCCTGACTATTGAATAGATTTGAAAGAACTAAAACAGCACTCATTTTCTAGTATTAGTTTTGTTTCAGTTTAAGACTCCTAGTAGTGCTTTTTGAAAATTGTTATGATCCTTCAAGTAGATAAACTCTCATATTCACTGAGGATCTGGATTAAAAGTTAGAAAATGAATGTTAAAAATTGAATGGTTATTTAAACCATTTAATGTAATCTCTATAATTTATCCACCAAATTTCTAATCCTGAACGTTGGGTAGATAGGAGAGCCTCCCCACTAGGAGGACCATAAGAGCACTCATCTTCTGGTACCTAGATTTATTTTTGTTTAAGGCTCCTAGTAGTGCTTTTTAAGAGTTATGGTTCTCCTAGTGGATAGGCTCCCATATCCACTCAAGGTTTGGAACTATTAGTTGAAAAATGAATGGTAGAGATTAAATAGTTATTTAAATAACTTAATATAATCTCTACTATTTTTTTTCTAATTTTTAATCCTGATCATTAAGTAAATATAAAAGCCTATTCACTAGGAGGACCATAACAGCACTAAGTGCATTTTGGCTGCGAGATTGCCGATCTTTTGTGCCTAGAGAGATTCACTTGCTTCTCTCTGGGTACTTGTTTCAACCCCTTGATGCCCCTTTCAATTAAAATTTGATAAATTAAAAACCATGAAAAAATAATTACAACAGATCTATTATCACGTATAAGTGAAACTATGCTCCTAAACACAAACCAATCAATTTATGTCGTTAAACGAACAACTATTATCTAACTATTGAAATAAAGTACTACTAATGACTAATATTTCTTTTGATTCTGACCTTTCCGTTTGTAGTTTCGTCTATTGGACACTTCTCATCCTCATATTCATTGCAAGCTTTATGAAGTTGTCTACAATTTGATGTATTAATATTTGCTAAGAGTTTCTAATGTTTGTAATATGTGCCATTGCAGTGCTTTTCAAATCCAAATACGGGGCAAAAATTCTACAAGAGAAAGGATTTGGATCAGTATTTAGCTTTTTCTAGAAGGTATAAGCTTCCTCGTGAGGTGAGTATGAAATTCCTCTTGTCATCATATATATTTGATGAGGGAATCTCAAAGATTGAATTATTAGTTTATTTTATTATATTTGTTTCCCTATTTTTTGCATATTGGGAATTCTTAAAAATTTCATAATTTTGATAAGTTTTAAGGTATCTATAGAAGAAATATTTATTTATTTTAAGTACTCGTTAATTTACAAATTATGTTTATTTTAAAATTATCCTAGAGGTACAATATTTCTAAATAATGACCCCAATTTTCTTGTTTGAGCAGCAACTGATAAATTGAATTATTATTTTTTAGGAATTGTGTTTTTGCATCTCGTATTATTTCCATAGGCTTAACAATTGTAAATATAAGAATATTGTCCCATATGAAAGTGGTACTTATTTATTATTGAAATATGTCAAAAGTTACAATATTGTAGAGTTAGTTTAAACAACTGGATTAGTTATTATTGGAGAAGTTATTTCCGTAAGGATTAAATCTTTGTGGAAAGAAGAATATTTAAGTAATTGAGGAGTCAATTCTTTTTCTATCTTATTAATTACCGAGGTATCCCATCACATGTGTTTTATCAAGGCAGAAGTTATTTTCTAACTCAGTATCAAAAGGGTAACTTTGCAAAGTTGGTTTTTCCTAGCATTTTTTCCACTCTGTTTTTGAGACAGATAATTTTCTGCTTTCCACACAATCTCTACAACTCTCATTAAGAGGAGAGGAAAGGTGAAAGGGGCAAGAAACTGACTTTTTTTTTTTTTTCAAGAAAAGAATGGAAGCATAGATGCAGATATATCACCTACATATATTTCTGCATTATTGTTTTTTAACTAGCAAGATAATTTGACAATCCATGTGACAGTTTAAATCTCATAAACTTTTGCCATAGACTTGTATCCCGATGATGAAGGAATAATCTAGAAAAAAAAAAAACAACTTTGAATGAGGATGATTTGCTATAAATAATACAATCATAAAAATATTAAAAACCATGGTGAAGTATGCAATTAAGTTAGATTATCTGATTAAAAGCATTTTTTTAGATGTTTGATAAGATTTCTCATTGACATGTCGTTCTTCACATTAATGAAATTTCTTGCAGTGTAAATGGGAAACACCGGACGTTGGAAGCTCATCCCGATCAATTGATTGTCGAGCAAAGACCAAATCAAAATCTAAAGGGAAGAACAGAACTAAAGGGAAAGGTATTGCAAAGGCCAAATCAAAGGAAAAGGGTATTACCAAAGCTAAATTAAAGCCCAAGGGTGATATTGCAAAGGCTAAATCAGAAGCCAGGGCCAGTGGACACAGCTGAAGTGACGGCATTTAAGGTATGCCTCTGCTCCAACCTTAAGAAAAATCCAGTTTGAAAAGTCCATAAGAAATCATGGCCCGACAACGTGTTTGGTTGAGAGAAAGCAAATGGGAATCAATTTTACTGATGATATTTATTTTTATCTTACTCTTTCTA
Source organism: Nepenthes mirabilis (assembly GCA_025585075.1). Classification (NCBI taxonomy): domain Eukaryota; kingdom Viridiplantae; phylum Streptophyta; class Magnoliopsida; order Caryophyllales; family Nepenthaceae; genus Nepenthes; species Nepenthes mirabilis. The sequence goes on from JAODPA010073946.1 coordinate 3,243, forward strand.
CCTTGTTTGATTGCAAAACGATGATCAAGAATAAATATTATGTGGATATATATTTGTTATCCAAAAAGTGGGAGTAATTAATTCCATGTAGAAGGTGGATTTATTTGTACCCATCCTGGCTCGTACAACACTGCCCCAACCACACCCCAAACAGTCCTCTCCCACCATCCCATGGCCCCACCTTCGACCGCCATAGTTTATATTTCCACCTAATTACAGGAAGTAATATTGATTTTCCATTCAAACTAACCAGTATAATATTTATTCATACTTTATACCTGATAGAGAAATGTTTTGGAAACACTTTTGAGGTATGCTTGGGTGATGTGATATTCATCCATTTATATATTCATATATGGGCTCGGAGTATGAATTGATTAATGAAATGTTATGTCATTGAGAATATCTTCTGACACCCTGCATTCTTGATAATACTCATTTGTGGTAGTATTTTTTCGATTCTCACCCATCAACAACCCAACATCAGGTGAGTATTTCCTCCACCAAAAGCTAATTTTGTGAGTTCTGTGAGAGGATTTCAGCTAAGTTATGTGATTGTGTGCCTTGTCGAAGGTGTATGCCATTTGATCATTTGAGTGTTGGCAGCTGGAACTACTTGTTTGTGAGGCTTACCCTCTTTTTGTAGGCAATCTGTCCTTCAATTATGGTTGACTTTTTAGGACAATGGAGACCTCATGAACAAGCTTTTATGTCATTTAAATAGTTTAGACTTGGAAAGAGCTTGTCCTTGCTGAACAGCTTTGTTTCCAATGAAATTGAGACTTTGTGATCAATTTACTGGGTGAATGTGGAGACTGTTGTTATGTTCCTTCTGGTGTGGTCGCTTTTACATTCACCCAACAATTAGAATTATAAATTAAGTAAATAAATTGTGGAGATTGTATCAGATGATTTAAATAAATATTTAATCTCTACCGTTTATCCATCTAACTTTTAATCTTAACTGTTGAATAGATATAGAGACCTCTTAGTAGAAGGGCTTTAGTAACTCTCAAATATGGAATGTTCCCATTGATTTTGCATGCATTATGCTATATGTCTAACCAAATTATCTAACTTTTATCCAATTTTATTTTTTAAAAATTGAACTTATATTCATCAAATTCAATGAATTCCCAACAATATTTGTAAAACATAAATTATTAAAAAAAAAAAAGTTTTTAATCTTAGTTTTAGAAAACTTAGTTTAACCTAATTTGCACCTCAAAAATTAAAATGTAATAAATATAAAAATAGATAAATGAAAAAACATAGCATCATTCAAATGTGTTCAAAAGGTGGCTAAAGAAATTTTCCAAAGAAAAGTACCTATGTTACCTTATCCTAAGGATATTCTTTAATCACCTAATATCCATTCATATATCAATTCTAAGTTAGTTAAAAATGCAATTCTTTGTGTCAACTCCTTGTGTGGATTTTGAGGGGGGCAACTTAGCACATAGCTTATCCATTTTCAGTAAGAGGATACAAATTTAAATACTGACAATATTAAATAAACAGATAAAAAAAAAGATTTGTGGCCATCATATTTGCAATATTTGAAAATGGTTAAATATACTGAGCTAATTCAATTTCATAAATAAACTATTTTTATAATTTTAACTCTTACTCTAATTTGTAATTTATAATGAAATAATTTGAGTTGGTTCTGGTTATTTCTTTTTAAAGAATATTGAGAATTATATTAGTAGTGCAGTGGAAGTTGAGTTGTGGGGTCATAATAAAACCATAGATATAACTCGTCTCCAAAGGTGGCGCCCCTGGCCCTGACCATGGGTCATCGGCTGATGAGCTCCCCAACTCTTGCTGCCACTGGCGGCAGCCAACACTTTAATCCTCCATTGCTGGTCATTGGCCGCCTATACCCTTGACTTTGTCGTCGGAGATGGGCAGCACCCTAACCCCACCGCTAGTCAAAAACGCATTTCATAACTATCCTTCCATATAGTGTCGATGATTCTTTAGATGTAACATGAGCTTTGATATAAAAGTCACCTTTTAAACACCCCTTAATTATTCTATCTCATGTAGTTTTATATTTATTCATCCATTGCCTATCCTTTTATATAAAATAAATTGATTTGTTATGCTATCCTTTCTTTGGCTACTATAATATGAACTTTGTTATAAAGTTATCTTTCAATATCTCTGTCCGGTATTATTTCATCAACCTATCCATTAACTATTTTTTTATAGAAAATCGATTTAGCTTAGAAGATGTTAAAAAAGGTTTAAAGAAAATTCTCTTAAAGAATTTTTTTCCTTTTTTAACACGACCCTAGCAAATGCAATTGTATGAATTGGGCATAATTTTTAAAGTAAAAGATAGGTAAATAAAGCTTATAAACCGAATGTCATCCTAAAGCCTTCTTAATGGTAGCGGACTTTGTATAAGGAAATGAATTCTCATGTCAAAGCAATCCTTTCTTCTGCTATTATAAACTTCGTTTGAAAACTCTCTTTTATTCACCACTTAGTCATTCCATCTTATGAAATATTTCATCCATCCATCAACCATCCTTTCATAGAGCAAATGAATCTGTGATGCCAAGGCAATCCTTTCTTCGAAAAGATGGTATTTGTCCTTTGTCACAAAGTAATCTTTTAGCTAACCCTCTCAATCACCCTATCTTAAGCAAAATTTTACCTATCCATGAGTTCATGTTCTTATTATTAGACACACATAAAAATAAATAAATAAATACATGAAAATTGCATAACCCAGAAGTGTCTCGATAGAGTTCCTAAGAATGTCTCCAAATATTTCTTTGGTAATATAGATTTTGATTTTCAGGAAATGTAACACCAAAGTTACATTAAGAAAAGGGCTACCGTTGGCAGCAAACCACATACATATAAACACTTCATTCCCTCTCGCAAGCAAAAGAATATGTACTAACCAGAACACAAAAAACCAGAAGGACGCTGCTGGTCTGAGCGATGCCGGCTTGTCTAATCGGTGGTGGCCGATGAAATGACAGTTTCTATACTTCGTCAGTTCCGCTTTGGCTTCCATTCTTTAGTATGTTGAATTTGCAAAGGGGGCAGGTAGCGTTGATGTACAGCCATTTGTCTATGCAAGCACAGTGGAAATAATGGCCACAAGGGAGCTCCCGCAGTTCGGCTCCGTCTTCGTAGGAAGAAAGGCATATGCAGCATTCCTATGACGACATAATAAAAAACAAATGAACAATATAACCCTCCTCACATAAACAAATAGACGACTAAACTGCTACCAAAATCCATTTTCTATCCATCCTCGTGCTCTTGACGATAAAATTTATACGGTTGTGACTGTGACAACACATTAAATTGTGTTAGACTCACATTTTATTCAAACTATCTAAATTGTCAGAGAAGTACCGTAGCAACTCATATCAAGATATCGCGAAGTGTTTTATTTTTTTTATATTAGTGACTGAGTTAATGCTTAGTCATTTGCCACAAAAAGCAAATGAGGAAAATGCTAAACGGCAACCCTCTTCTATAAAGATGGAAACTAAAGGGGATAAAACAAATACATGAGTAAATTGCAACTGAAAAAACCCGGAATGGGTGAAATTGGCAAATAAAAATTACTATTGTTAGGGTTTTTCTTTTTCTTTTCCATTCATATTTTCAATGGTAGGGATTAACTTCCAATTTGTGAAAAAAAGAGCAGCAATAGATCCTTTAAATTCAATGACATAACCTCGTATTTATTCTAGACAATCTTCTTCGTATTGACAATTTAAACGGCTTAATTATAATCATACATTAAAGTGTGTTGAATTATCTTATAATGTTACCATCTAAGAAGTTGTTATAGTGAAATCTTCACGATTAGAAGAATGGGTTAATGCTAAGATCGTACCTTCAAAACATCACAAGTTAATGCTAACTCATTTGCATATAAGAGAGAGAGAGAGAGAGAGAGAGAGAGGGAGGGAATGAAGAAGAATCAAAAGGAGTTGTCCAAGGAACAGAAGAATCCTGTCAGCCACATACTCCTAGTAAGTGGTAAACACCCGATGCTCACCTTCCCCCTAGGCTAGAATTTTTCTCACGCAGTTGATGAGATTTCACCTACTGCATCTGAATCTATCAAAACAGCCACCACCCACCTTATAAACTGAGGTGATAGGAGAATCGATTCTGATGAAAGCAGAATTTCTGCATTCCACTACCCTCATAAATATTACTGAACCTCTATTTTTTTGCTAAGAGTATAAAGGCCCCCATAAAAACCTGTGGTGGACAAAATTTCACCTACTGCATCTAAATCTATCAAAACTGCCACCACCATCCTTATAAATGAAGATGGTAAGGGACCAAGTTTTGTGAAAGCAGAATTCAGGAATTCTGCTACCCTTATAAAAAAAATATGATTTTTTTTTTTTCTAATGATATAAGGACCCACATGAAAACCTAATTTCCATAACATCATTCACTCCCCTATCCTTTCTCCCTTATTCATGTACAGTTGATTTTACGGTTCTTGAATGTAAAAAAGTCTAGCTTTTTGCCTTCGTGTATTGCAAGTACCGTGGATGTTGTCAAAGTGCCTATTAAAGTACTTAAAAACTTATAACAAAGGGAAAGAAAAATCGGCCATACGCAGAAGCAGGACACTGCTAGTTCCTCCATTCCCAACTCCTATCCCTTTCCATATTATCTATCAGAAAAAATAAATAACCAAAGACAGAGACAAGATGTCCTTGGACGCAGAAGAAACCCATTATAATTCTCAAATTCCAAATCAAGCTTCATTCTATTCATCCAGTGTTGATCATAATCTCTAAAACAATCCAACAGCAGGAATGGGAGAACGCAACTTTTTCAGTCTTTCTAGTTTCAGATAATAGAGAACTTACAGCATCCTGGAGGGAAAGAACATGCACGATAGGCATATCGCTGTCACATTCAGTCATAATGCCCCCAAATGATTCTTGAATCCCACCATTCTGTTTCTCAAAATCTCCAATTCTCCTGAATTTGTACTTTGGCAGACATTCGATATCTTCTTTGGTTGCTCCTTCCTATTTTTCAGCAGATAATAAAACGATCAAAAATCACAAGCAACAAAGTGAACAGAAAAGGATGTCAAAGTTAGATTACTACCTGATCTGCCACGGCATATAGAATTGCAATTATACACGGAAGGCAACAGCAAATAGCTATGCCAATCACACATGCCACAGCCACACAGATGATAACGAAGAACACGTCAAAGGCCAGAAAAGTAATACAAAGCCTGCAGAAAGAACAGTGCATGAGTGATAATAGTAAATTCATAGAAACAGTGAATTAAAGAATTTGAAATGATGGACACGCAGAAGGGAACCAGTAAAGTTTTGGTGCATCTTGCGCTAGAGTTTCCCCAGCAGAAGATATCCAATAGAATCCAATGATCCACCAAATAAATGAGAACATAGTGTTTGCAGACTCCAGATGCTTTGCCACACTGACAGTGGGAAACGTGAGAACTTCCATGAGGATAAACATCCATGATTACAAAAATGAAAAAGAAAAAGAGAGAGGATAAACATTTAGCAGCTTAATTCATTTTTGCAAAGCATTAGCTCATTTAGACATACAAGCAGACAGTCTGGTTCAAAATTCAATGCAGATTAAAATATCACAGAGAGAGAGAGAGAGGGGGGGGGGTAAATGACAGAAGCGATAGGGATTAGGGGGACTCTCAAAATTTGCCATTTATTGCAAAATCAATGGCCAAGATTAATTTCGTAACAAAGGACCTTCTCACATTCAAAGCGCCTCCTCTTTTTGCCTACTATCATCCAAACAACCCATATCACACCACCTATTCCATCTCATGGTAACCAAACCCATCCCCCTTCCCTAGCCACATTAGCTCAATTCCCTTCCCTCTCCATCTCTCTCTCTACTGCTGTTATTATGGTCCTTCCAATGGGAGGCTCCCATATCTAACCAATTATTAAGATTGAAAGTTGAATAAATAAATAATAGAGATTATATCAAATAATTTAAATAGATATTTAATTTTCACCATTCATCATCCAACTTTTAGTCCTAGCCGTTGAACAAATATGGAAACCTCCCCACTGGAAAGAACATAACAGCTCTCTCCCCAATCTGCTGCCCCCTCTACCTAGTTTCTCCCCCCTCCTACAACTAACCTACACTGACATCACTATCCTACCCCATGATCATACTACTCCCACCTCATTCTCTTCGCAACCCTATCCCTTGCTCCAGCACAAATCAGACAGAGTATCTGTTATTGCTGGAGATGCAAAACAGTTAAAAGTAGAAACTTTCCACCAACCAAAAAAAAGAAAATAAGAAAATAAAATAGTCTATGTGATGGCATTTTTTCTGCATATCCATGTTGCAGCAGGTAACATGTTTACTCTAATTTTGTTGCATCCACAGATTTGTCAGAGATGCATCCAAGATTTGTCTACCCATACAAAAGCACTATAAGGTTCAGCCTGTTTCTGCACAACCTTTCTCAAGCCCCAACATAGTACATTAGCCAACAATTAAAGAATACCCCACAAAATATTGATCAATTTGAAATCTCTAATATATTCAGCATCAGGCTTCTTCGGTATTAGAATAGAAAGCTGAGGGGTAAGAGAAGTCACAAACTGACCTGAAGATTGAGAGTCACAAAAGAACTCATGACATTATACTCTTTCTCTTAGCAATGTTGCAAAATAGCCAACGAGAATTCATCCTGTCTTATTGATTTATCACATCCTGTTCTGTTCAGTGTGCCCTGGCTTACTCCAAATGAAACTCACACTTCAGTGACGTCTTACCCTCCGAGGTAAAAGAATTCAGCTCAAGGATATCAATTAACAAACCATCTTGTCCATGATTATCAATCATGGACTATCTCCACTTTACTAATATCTCCACATCACTCACTAATTTGGCATCCACCTCCAAACAAATCAAATTACTATATCTTCTACGCACATAATCAACCAGGGAAGAAAAAAAGTGTATCTTCCATCATCTTCCTTTAACCACAAAATGTTAGACTCAACTTCCATTTCAAGATTGTTGTCACAGACAACTTATTGTGGAATGAAACCTGCTCAGCTTCCATATTAAAAACGGTATAACAAACTAATAAACTGCTGAATTTCTACATAGAGGGTATTCCTTGCATCTGAGGCATACCTAAAGTCATCTGATTATAGTTTTGCGAGTAGTTTTCAGGCATTTCAACTTAAAGCCAAAAAGTAACAAGGAAAATCAGCACATCGCATCTTCAGCCACCACAGACATCTAGCACAACCTCCATCGTCTGCCCCAATTCTCAATTTCATGGCTTCTTTCCTGAAATAGGTTTTATAAAAAACAGTATAATGATATTCTATAAAAACTGCAGAGATTTCTGACAATTTACCAGAAAGGTTAGTAGATTGGACACAATGGACCAAAGCAAGATGGAAATAAGGCTCGATCCATTCTCTATTCCATCACTGCAAGGATTTTGCCTCATGTCCCCAGCTGCTACTCATCTACGCTTGACCTTCTACTCTCACTCCAAAAACATAATCATATCAAAGGATAGGTGCATAGCTTATATCAACACATATTTGCCTTTCACGTAGGGGGAGATTTTTTTTTCCTTCTCCACACCAGAAAAAAAGAGACAAATAGAATTCCAGTTCTTTCCCTTTTTTAGGTAATCAGCGACGAAAAACTATGTTTCATACATAATCAGAGGGTGTACATCCACATGGAAAACAGCAGCCTCAACTGCAAAAATTATGGGATCCAGCACCTAGTGCTCAAAGGCAAACAAGGAAACAAAGCAGCAGAAGCCAAAAGCATGAAACAATATTTGACTGGGCCATAACATCCAGCTTGCCTGGCGACCTACAAGTATTTCTTGAAAAAATAAAAGCAAATGCCAAAAACAATAACGAAATAAGAGTTTATTGATTCCTTGTCACTGCTGGTATTCCATTGAGCTTTTCAGGTTATCGGTTATGTCCACTCTTCAAATATTTTTCGTACTGCTGTGGGCTTTAAACTGCTCGAAGCTTCTCCTCCTTCAGTCTCTACCAACAGTAACACCGAATATATCCACAGCCACAAAAGAAAGGTCTTCAACATAACAGAAATCCATTATTTCCCACCTATGGGATGGCCCAGTGAATTAACGTCCATCTACCAACATGACAGATTATGATTCGATTCCACCAACCCTCAACTAGATTTCCCCTCTACCTCCAAGGTTCAAAAGGGCAGCAAAAGTAAATCCAAAACTTTTCCCTGAAAATCCATCTCATCAATATAGCCACCCTTCAGTTCAAATGTAATGGCATTCCACTGCCATTATGATCATGAAATCTATTTTGAACCAGTAACAACTTTTGGATTTGCTTCCCATTACTAAAATCAATGTTTGATGGAGTTTCAAGCTTCCAATTCACGTGCAATAAGCATTCCAACTGAACAGCCTCATCCAAAACATCACCAATAATTCCATCAAACTCCACTTGAAGGCTTTCAATTTAAAACCTTCATTGTGACCATTGAAATTCAAACAGTCTGACTCAATAGTGTCATTAAAGTTCCTCTCCCGTGCACAGTTTTGCAGCCCAAATCATATCCACAAATGAACAAAAATTACACTCAGCCAGCCAGCAATTAGCCACAGAAGAAATCAAGAGTAAATATTACCGATGGTGTCCACAATAATCTGTTCTGTACCAACAGACTCAACACCCTGCATGAATCTTTAACTGCATGCATTTCAAAAGCCAATTTTTTACAGTAAATCCTCAAGGTGTTCATAAAAATAATATAAAATAAAAACATAAACGCTGGAGGATAGGGTCATCTAGGACACTAGGAGGGCCTTCCAAATGCCACCACACCCAAACAAAACCACTAATACGACTCATGTGTATTGGCCAATGAACAATGTAACAGCACAAATAATTTAGCTCCTCATGACAAGAAGACCCAATAAGGAAACTGTCCTCAGGATGGGCAGTTAGCAAACAGCCAAATCCCCCAAAAAATGACCACGGCATTGCCTCGTAGCTCCACTTGCACTTCTCCGCAAGTTACATTGCTCTCTTCATCCTCCAAAATAATGCACAAAAGAAAAACCTAGAAGCCATTCAGCTGCAGAGATCAACACCTGAATATCATCATTCATCAACTGAACATCAAATATATGACACTGCCCACCAACATCAGCCGTCACATCCCATGGAAGCACCCTTTGCCACGTCACTCCAACTTTTGGATCCAATTGCAGAACTATTAAATTTTCATTGACTATCAGATCATCTTGCTATGCTAATCATCAATGATTACACATCTAACATCCTTAACCCATTATGAACAACAATAGCAAACTGCTTACCCACATGGACTTCCACCTCTAAGAAGCAACCCAATACTTAGCTCGTGTAAACCACTTCAAACAACCAACACTTCTTAACTACACCAATAAAATTGTAAATACAACTTGTCACTTCCACTGGCACACAAATTGTTCCATCTCTTCCCTCTGTCATCCTAATCAAGACTCGGATTTACTTTCAATCCGGAGTTTCGGACAACGATCTCAATAACAGTTCCGTATCTCTACAATGAAGTGAGGATGGGATTTATGCCAACCTCTATCAACGAAAAGATGTCCAATGCACCTTATTTGCAGAAAGAAAGAGAAGAAGTCCCCAAAGTTTCGAGCAACATGCTGTGGGGTCCAGTGTCTGGGGTATATTTGTGAGGTACTTTTTTTGGGGGGGAAGGGGGTGTTGCCCTTCCTAGGATCAAATTCCTCCGAAATTCAGAAGCTTCCTTTTTTTTTTGAGTCTTAGTCGGACCTAAAATTCAATTCCACTCATGCAAAGCCTGCAGTTCAAATCCTAATTAGAAGTGGAAGTCTAACGCTCGATAGAAAGATTTGTCTTTAATTTCTTCCTAGAGAAAGAAAACATCCCGCTGACTTTACACCACCAATATCTGATGAAATACACATGAAAAATTCATGTATCAGGTTAATGGAACCCAAAATACAATAATGCACAGAATAATATCATTCTTCTGGCGTTCCCGCTCATCAAGAAATTCACAATTTTCTTCAAAGGACTAGACTTAGAGCAAATAGAGAGAATTACCTAGTGTTATCTTCGTCCTCGCGTTGCGAAGCTACAAAGTCACCGAAATACCCTCCCTCACTCCCTGAAGAACTCGAATTTGATCGATTAGCACCACTCGTGTACGAATTCCCCCCACTTCTCCACCCATCGCTGCCGCCGACATTCCTCCCCTGGGGCAGCTCCCTCCTCCTCCTATACTCCACACAAACACAAACCATGTGAAGAGCACACTGGACTGCATACCCTACAACCCACAGCCTCAAAGGAACGGTGTTGATTTCATCTCGGCTTAGAATTAGCACAGAGATGGAAACCATTACGAAAACAGTGTTCCAGAGAAGGTCGAGGATAACGACGGGCTTTGAATACGCCCAGTCCCTCTGCCTCTCCTCGATTTGCTCTGCCGCTGTCTCACGGACGCGCACCGATGGCTCGCGCATCATCGAGCTGCTGCTGGCTCGGCGAATGATCCGAGCAGCACCACGGAGGCTAGATCGACGGGATAATCGGAGGCTTCTGGAGTGGCGAGTGGACTGATGGGAGGCACGGAGCAGCGGTGTGGTGTCAACGGGAGTGGCGGCGGCATCGGCGACCGTCGGAGATGATTGGGACGGAGACATGATTTTGGAAAATGATGATTTCTCGTAGGATCTGAATCAGTGGAATTGGAAATACCCTGAGGATTGAATCGTAAGACATGCAGAGTGAGTGTGGAGTTTGATTGAAGAGACGGGTAGAATTTGGTTTGATTTGATCAGAGAAGTGCGTTGAAAGAATTGGCTTGCGGTGATGATGATAAGGACCTCCGGGATCCTGCGTTGCTTTTAAAAAAAAAAAATTAATAAAATTTATATTGAAAATAATAAAAAATAACATGGTTGGATAATTTTTTTGGTAAATGGTAAAATTATATTTTTGTATATTATTTTATTGAATAAGAATCTTTATAATATTAAGCAAGTGTATAATTAAAAAATTAAAAATAAATTTATTAATATATCAAAATTGAGCTAAACACATTAAAGCCGTAATTTTTACTCAAAACCCTTACAACACATTAAAACACATTTAATTTACAAGTTCAGATCTTTAAAGTCCCCCTCAAGTTGGAGTATGCAAATTGTGTATACCCATATCGTGAAGTAGAAAGTGAAAGCGTGCATTTGACAGTGATTTTTGTCATAATGCAGGCCAATTGGTGATTTGCTGGAACGTGGAAAGTCTGAACTTCGCCTGATTGAAGATTTTCCCGGAGGATGTGGCAGTCGATTTCTATGTGCTTCCTCCTCTTATGAAGACTACGATTGGCTGTAATGTGCAAAGCGGCTTTGCTGTTGCAGAACAAGAAAGCTGGTTGTGAGTGATCAATGACCAGATTTTGCACGAGTGATCTCATCCAGGTTAGTTCACAGCAAACTGAAGCCATGGAGCGATAATCTGCTTCTGCCGAAGATGTAGAAACATTCTGTTGTTTTTGTGATTCCCAAGAAGCAAGAGAGTTGTCGACGAAGACAGTGAAACCGTGACAGATCCGCAGACATCTGGGCAGGCTGCCCAGTCAGAATCGCAAAAAGTTTTGAGACGAAGATGTGATGAAGATGGGAATACATGACCTTGTCCCGTTGTTGCCTTGACATACTGAAGAATGTGGTGTGCTGCTTCAAGATGAGGTTACTTGGAATCATCAAGGAACTGACTGAATAAATTTATTAAGTATGTTAGATCCGGCCTCGTAATAGTTAAATAAACTAATCTTCCTACTAAACTTCGATACTCAAAAGGGTAAGAGGGATTGCCCTTTAACGCGGTTGAGCTTTAGATTTTGTATCATTGGCAGTTTTGAGAGGCGACATCAAAGGTAACTAGTATCTTCCAGAATTTCTAATGCATACATTCCCTGGTAGTGGGATATCCCATTTGAAGATCTTGCAATTTCAATTCCAATAAAGTATTTGGGGATCCCGAGATCTTTGAGTATAAATTTGTTGTCAAGTGTTTGTTTGACCTGGGAGATGAAAGCGAAGTGATTGCGTGCTGGGAGGATATAATCTGCGTATATCAATAGACCATGTAAGATTGTCCATTTTTGGGGATGAACAATGCATAATCTGGAATAGATTGTGAAAAACCTTGCGTCAATATAAAAGAGGACATCTTATGGAACCATTGCCTTGAGGCTTGCTTTAAGCCGTAGATGGACTTGTTTAGCTTGCAGACAAGTGGTCTCTTCTGTTGGGTGTATCCAAATGGTTGGTAACTTGGAGGTAGGTTCATCTAGACCTCTTCATGGAGGTCACCGTGTAGAAAAAAGCATTCTTTACATAAGTTGATGTAGATGCCATTGCTTGTTGGATGCAACAACCAACAAGGTCTTTATGGTGGCTAACTTTGCAACCAGGGAGAATGTGTCCTGGTAGTCAAGATTGGCTTGTTGACCTTTGCCACCAATCAGGCCTTGAATCTTTCAATGCTTCCATCTGATTTGAGCTTTTGTTTGAAAACCCAGTTATTGGCAGTGACTCTTTTACCTTCAGGTAATTCAGTGATTGTCCATGTGTTGTTACTAAGAAGTGCGTATAGTTCTGTTTGCATAGCATCCCACCACTTAGGTTGTTGTACAGCTTCATTGAAAGGCCTAGGCTCAGATTGTGAGGAAATAGATAAGTGGTATATCTTGTGTGAGGGAGTGGGCCCTATCTCTTGGATCCTCTCGAACACCGAGGTCGTCAGGCAGATGAGTTATTCCTTTGGCGGGGCATCTCTTCCCCTGACTTTTTTGTACTTACCAAAAAAAAGGTATATCTTGTGTGAAGGTGAAAACTTATCATATGTAATGAACAATGAAATTCATGGGGTTTACCAGAAGGTGATTGCTTGGTACCAAGTCAGATTGAGTTGGGGTATTTGCATGAGCCAAATTGCAATGAAAATCGGTAAGATAGGAGGGTGACTTTCTGATTCTGGAAGACTTCCAAGGTGTGCTTTGCTGGATTTTCCCTGGAGGAGAAGATGTGGTTGTTGGGTTGGACGCTAAAACAATAGGTGAGGAAGGTGTTTCTTTCGAAGTGGGATTCTTCTGTAGTGGAATGGGCATCGTCTCAATGTTTTCTTGAGAGAGCGGTAGAACTTCAGGTGAAGGATGAGATCTTGACAGTCGTGGAGAGGCAGGATGAAAGGAAAATATATTTTCATAGAAGATTACATCTCTAGTCAAGAAGACAGATTGAGTTTAAAAATTAAAGACTCTATGCTTTAACACCATGAGGGTAAACTGAGAAAAATGCATTGCTCAGCTGTAGGGTCGAATTTGGCGCGGCTTCTTTTCATGGTAGAGGCATAACAAAGGCTTCCAAAGATCCTTAGGTGTAAGGAGGTTGTCTGGAAAGAAGCATTTCATAGGGTGTTTTATTTAGAAGTTGTGGACTAGGAGTGTGATTGATAGGGTACATCGCTGTTGGAATGCAGTCTCCACAGGGGAAGATTGACTTGAAATATCAAGGCCCTGGCAACATTAAGGATGTGTTGATGTTTATATTCAACAACACCATTTTTTGTAGAGTGTCAACACAAGTTAGTTGATGAATGGTGCCTTTAGATGCAAAAAACTGTTTGAGGTCAAATTCTCCACCATTTTCCAACCTTAGACTTTTAATCCTAACATCATGTTGGGTTTCTATTTGTTGGAGAAAATGGTGTCTCACCGTGAATCCAGGAATATACACACAGAGGAATAAGGAATATGAAAGAAGAGTACACAGAAAATTTTTACGTGGAAAATTCTTCTCAAATAAGAAAAAAAATCACGGGACGTTTAGTCCACAAACAGATTTTACTATGTGGAGTTGGTTACAAAACCCGCACAGTTACACAAGCCCTTGAGGCGAAAGTTGAAGAACAGAGCATGAGAACACAAAATTTCACACTTTATTTTTCACTCACTACTCTTTCACACCTTCACACTTCACTCTCACACACCACATGGAATTACAGAGTTCAACATATATACACATCCAGGCCAACTGAGCAGCCACCTACTCAATATGGTGGTGGCGTGAACAACTAACCTTCTGCAACAGACAGTGCATGCTTCTGTTCTTCAACAGACTTGTCATCTTTCCCAAAGAAGACACCTTCCTTCCTCTTTGTAGTTGACCAAATATAGTTGTCAAATTTAGAAAGTTAACTGCCTATTTTTGCAGAAGACAATTGTTTAGAAAATCTGTCTTACTTCCTCGGCCAGTCAACCTCACAATTGATAGATTCTTTTCTCAGTCGGTCAACCTTCTGTTGATCGACTAGCCGTCCACCTAAAGCAATTGCTGCACAAGTGCCAAATCTACACCATGCCTTCATCAGAGTCCTCGGACGCTCAGCGTACAAGTTCGCGGACCATATCCACGCAAAATCCTTGTCCTCAATTACTTTACGCAACCTTAGCTGGTTAACAACATGTTGACCAGATTCTTTTCTTAGCTGGTCAACATTGATCCTCGAACGCTTAGCGCACAAGTCCGTAGACCATATCCACATAAAATCCTTGTCCTCAATTACTTTACTCAACCTTAGCCGGTCAACATGTTGACCGGTCATACAACTTATTTTCTCTCGAAAATTTTAGGTTAATGCTTGCTCCGAAAATTTCACTCATGCATTTTCCCATATGAGAGTGACTCTAAGAAACTTCCTCTCACGACCGTGTGAGAACTGAATCAGTTAGGCCAACAATGTCATAGCAAGTTTCAAGCTTTCCCTTGTGCAATACTTCGGTCATCATATCCGACCTATTTTCATCCGTTCGGACCTTCTCCGGTGACAGCCGTTCTTCTTCAATAACATCTCTTACCTAATGATATCGAATATCAATATGTTTCGATCTTGAATGGAATGAGGAACTTTTACACATGTATGGCGCTTTCGCTGTCACAGAGTATCACATATTTCTCTTGCCTCAAGCCCAACTCTTAGATGAACTTTTTCATCCACAATGTCTCCTTGCTGGCTTCAGCGACTGTAATGAATTTCGCCTCCATTGAAAAGAGTAACACACTTCTATAGCTTAGATTGTCAGGAGACTGTCCCTCCAGCAAACTTGGCCAAGTACCCTGAAGTGGACTTTCAGGAGTCAATATCTCCGGCCATATCCGCATCTGTGTAACTAATCAACTGGAGCTTTTCTCCTCCAAAACACAGACACATTCTTGAAGTTTCCCGGAGATATTTTGAAATCAACTTCACAGCAGACCAGTACTCCTTCCCCGAGTTAGAGAGAAATCTGCTAACAATACCGACTGAGTGCACAATATCCGGCCTTGTGCACACCATAGTATACATGAGACTCCCTACTATTGATGAGTAGGGCACGCTTCTCATTGTAACCTTCTTAGTAGTTAAGGTCGGACACTGCTGTCTGCTCAGCCTAAAGTGGTTGGCCAGTAGGGTGCTCACAGGTTTAGACTTCTCCATCTTGAACCGTTAGAGTACTTTCTCAATGTAGCTCTCTTGGGACAGTCAGAGCTTCTTGTCCTTCCGGTCGCAAAATATTCTGATTCCTAGAATCTGCTTTGCTTGCCCCAAGTCCTTCATGGCAAATAACTGTCCCAGCTGCTATTTTAGCTCCCTGATTCGAGCACTATTCTGTTCGACGATCAATATATCGTCCACATAGAGGAGGACGACAAAATCATCTTCTGAAAACCTTTGAACAAATACGCAATGGTCGGAAGTAATCTTCTGGTAGCCTTAATCTACCATAACAAACTCAAACTTCCTATATCATTGTCGTGGAACCTATTTTAGTCCGTACAGGTTTTTCTTCAGATGATACACCGATCCTTCCTTCCCGTTAACCTTGAACTCCTCTGGTTGCTTCATGTAAATTTTCTCATCAAGGTCACCGTGGAGAAATGCTATCCAGACATCCAATTGCTCTACCTCCAAATCCAGAACATTTGTCAAACCAAGTATAACCCTTATTGAGGACATCTTTACCACAGGGGCAAATATCTCATCAAAATCAATGCCATTTCTCTTATTAAATCCCTTTACCACCAATCACACCTTGTACCTTGGCTACATGGTGTTTTTATCTGTCTTCAAACGGAAGACCCATTTATTATTTAGAGCTCTTTTTCCCTTAGGCAGTTTGGCCAAATCAAACGTATGATTTTCATGTAGAGGGTTTATTTCATCTTATATGGCTTCCATCCATCTCTTCTTATTCTCATCCTTCATAATCTTATCAAAATTTTCAGGCTCATCTGTATCAGTGAGTAAGACGAACTCACTGGATAACAGGCGGATGGACGGTCTCCTATCTCTCATTGAGCGTCAGATAGGAACCTCCTTAACCTCCTCGGTCGGTTGAGGAATGACTTCATTCTCATCTTCATCAGGTGCCATGCCTGCTTCATTGTTCTCTTTGGCCACTCCTGAGCCATTGACCTCATAGTGAAGGGGTACCGAAAGGACAGCATCAACACTTATATTGTCCGCTCGGCCAGCATCAGATATAGTCTTCTTACCAATATCCTCAATTATTTTACCTTCAATAAAGACCACATCCATTGATTGTACAAGCTTTTTCTCAATTAAGTGATAAAGTTTGTACCCAAGTTCATCTTCCCCGTAACCCAAAAAGACATATTGCTTCGTCTTTAGCTCAAATTTGGTCTTCTCATCTTTTGGGATATGAACAAGAGTCTTACTCCCAAACACCCAAAGATGGTAATAGTACGGTTCTTTTCTAGTCCACATCTTGTTCGGAACTTCACTATTTAATGGCTTATTCGACGACCTATTGATAACATAAGCAGTCATCCTCAAAGTTTCTACCCGGAAGGATCCATGAAGTTTTGTCTTAAAGAGTAAACACCTGACCTTTTCCAAGAGTATGCCGTTCATCCGCTCGACTACTCCATTCAAGTGTAGTATCTTTGGTGGCATATTTTGATATCGAATGCCATGCTTTCGGTAATAGGCGTCAAATGCCCAAATGTATTCGCCACCATTGTCACTTTGGACGGTCTTCAGCTTCTTTTCCGTCTGTCGTTCCATCAGAGTATAAAAATACTCAAAAGTACCGAGGATTTAGTCCTTAGTCTTAAATGGATAAACTCACAGTTTCCTTAAACAGTTATCAATGAACGACATGAAGTACCAAGCTTCTCCGAACGACTTCTCTTTAAATGGTCCACACACATTAGTATGGACTAGGTCAAGTAGTTTTGCCTTTATAGAAGACGAGTCTTCGTGGAACGAGACTCTTTGTTACTTTTCGGCTATGCCGTGAAAACATGTTTTTAGTCCGTCTTCCTTTATCCCTGGAATAAGGCCCTTCTTAGCTAAAAGACATATCCCATTTTCACTCATGTGGCCCAACCAACGGTGCCACAGGTCCGAGATTCCCCACTGCGTGCGGCATTCACCTCTCCTACCATAGCAGACGCCTTCGTCACATAAAGACCGGAGCTCTTCTTTCCATGTGTTACAACCAGAGACTCTCTTGTCAACTTTCATTCTCTTTCATAGAAGGTATTGTAAAAACCTTCATCATCAAACCTGCCAGTTGAAATTATGTTCAGCCGGATATCAGGGACATGCCGTATATCTTTCAACAATAACCATGTCCCATTATTGGTGACCAGCAATACATCATTTCTACCAACAGCTGGTAACGTACCTTCATTTCCCATCTTTATTACTCCAAAGTCACCCGGAGTATAAGAAGTAAACAGTTCCCTTCTGGATGTGGCGTGGAGAGAGGCGCCAATATCTACCACCCAGTCGGACTCGTGATTCATCAAACTCACCACGTTGTTCATTTCACAAGTTAATAGGAGATTACCTTCTGTAACTATTGAGACCGAGGTCTTCTCTTCACCTTGTCCCTTTTCTGTTTTATTCTCCCTTTCAACGTTCTCATACTTTCACTTGTAATAGTGTTTCTTGATATGGCCTTTCTTGCTACAATGATGACACTTTACATTTTAAAACCTTGAATGGGACTTACTGCGACCTTTTTCACCATTCTTTGAGCCGCGCCCCTTCTTTCCCGTGACTCATTCAAGAGCACCTCAGAGTGGGAAGAAGTGGAGGTCCCTTGAGATCACCTTACCTCATTCATGAGTAAGGACGCAATGACCTCATCCAACTTAAGCGTGTCCTTCCCAAACAATAAGGTTGTCACAATGTGGTCGTACGAGGCTGACAAAGACGCTAGCAACACTAACGTCTTATCCTCCTCCTTGATCTCCTCATTAAGGGCTGACATCTACGTCACGATCCTATTAGACTCGTGCAGGTGCTTTTCAAAGCTTCCCCCTTTGGACAGACGCAACTCATAAAACTGCTTCTTTTCATGCAGCCTTGTTATCAAGGATTTGGACTTATACCTGTTTTCAAGTTTCTCGCGGACCTCAGCCGGGTCTGACAAGCTGAGGACCTCCGCAGTGTGTTGTCTGTTAGACATAATTTGATGGTACAATTTGCAAGATCCCTCTTGTCTTGTCATTCCTTCTCGGTCAAGTTCTCTGGCTTCTCATCCTTCTTCCTCAGCGTTTTCATCGTTCCTTATCGAGTCAAAATATTATTCACCCTTTCTTACCAAATGATGAAGTTACCATGCTCATTGAATTGCTCCACACTAAATGGAAAGTTTTTTGAAGACGACGCTATTTGATCGAAAGTTCTCAACCAAGTCTCTGATACCATTAGTTGGAGAAAATGGCGTCTCACCGTGAGTCCAAGAACACACACACAGAGGAATAAGGAATATGAAAGAAGAGTACACATAAAATTTTTATATGGAAAACCCTTCTCAAATAAGGGAAAAACCACGGAACGTTTAGTCCACAAACAGATTTCACTATATAGAGTTGGTTACAAAACTCACATGGCTACACAAGCCCTTGAGGCGAAAGTTGAAGAACAGAGTATGAGAACACAAAGAATTTTACACTTTATTTTTCACTCACTACTCTTTCACATCTTCACACTTCACTCTCACACACCGCATGAAATTACAGAATTCAATATATATACACATCCAGGCCAATTGAGCAGCCACCTACTCAATATGGTGATGGCATGCACAGCTGACCTTCTTTTGCAACAGATGGCGCATGTTTCTGTTCTTCAGCAGACTTGTCATCTTTCCCAGAGAAGATGCCTTCCTTCCTCTTTGCAGTTGACCAAACACAGTTATCAAATTTAGAAAGTCAACTATCTGTTTTTGCAGAAGATAGTTTTTCAGAAAGTCTATCTCGGCCGGTCAACCTCCCCGTTAACCAGATTCTTTTCTCAGCCGATCAACTTTCTGTTGACAAGTTGGTCGTCCACCTAAAGCCATTCCTGCACAAGTGCCAAATCTGCACCATGCCTTTATCAGAGTCCTCGGGCCTCAACTAATCAAAGTCCTCGGACGCCCAGCGCACAAGTCCGCAGACTACATCCACGCAAAGTCCTCGTCCTCAATTATTTTACACAACCTTAGCCGGTCAATAGTATGTTGACTGAATTCTTTCCTCAGCCGATCAATACAATGTTGATCGGTCATACAACTTATTTTCTCTTTAGAATTTTAGGTCAATGTTTGCTCCGAAAATTTCACTTCTTCATTTTCCTACATGGGAGTGACCCCAACACTATCATGGTACAGAAATAATGAAATATGGAGCTGGCTTGGGGCTTAGCATGTGTCTAATATATTCAAGGAGCCTTGCTATCATCAGCTATAGTGAGAAAAAAATCCTTGTCCTTCTCTGGAGACAATGGAGAAGGGACCCCAAATATCATAGTGTTATAAGTTGAAATATGCTACTGGAATTAGTATTGCTTGTGGGAATGGGCAGACAATGCTATTTGGATAAATGACAGATCATACATTGTTTGTTCCGATAGTGCAAAATTATCCCTGGAACATTTTCATGTAAATTTGAGTCTAGGGGCTGCCAAGTGCCCTAATCTGTAATGCGAGAGATCTATTTCTTTCTAAACTGAATTTGAGCTGTGGACAATAGAGCCAGGGCTATGAACTAAGGGAATACATTTTTCTTGATTTTCTTTTGCAATATAGGTTGCTGAAAATGGTAGAGTCCATGTTTAATCCTCCCCAATCCAATCATCCTCCATATGTGTAGGTCATGTATGAAGCAAGGCTTGACATGAATATCAGACAGCATATATGTGAAGACGTAGGTTTGATAGTGGAAATCAAGTTGATTTTAAATGAAGGAACCAAAACATTGTTTAAAATCAGTTTTTTAGATAGTTTTACACAACCAATATGTGTGACAGGAACTTGAGTTCTGATGGGCATTTTAACAAAGGTATTGACCATTTCAGTTTGGTAGTCGAAGTAGGAAGTGGAGCAAACCATGTGATCAGTGACTTCACTGTCTATGATTCATGGTTTGGGGATTTGGTAGAATGTACCTGGGAGAAAAGCGTGAGGCTTGTGCAACATGAGCCTGATTACCAGGAAGTGGTAGAGTGTTCTGAGTGGCATTAACTATTATCTAGTTCTCCACCCAAGGCTTAAGTATAGCTAGTATTTGTTGACATTGATCTTAGGATAGTGAGGACTGGACACTCTTGTTGCTGGGATCATTCTGTATGGTTGAAGAAGTCTGATTTGCACCTGCTTTAGTGGCCTTCCCTTTGTTGAATTTGAAACCAGGTGGGTGACCATGAAGTTTTTAGCATTTTTCTTTCCAGTTTCCCATGATTCCACTATGACTACACTATTGTTCTTTTATGTAATTTCTAAGTTCTTCACAAAGGTTCTTAAGGTTTTGTATAATACGCACTATTGATCCACCATTTTGAGATAGAGAATAAATTGTCTTTTGCAACTGATAGATTTGAGGTTCATTTCTCAGGCTGAATCTTTCCTATAAATTAGTCCATATAGCTCTAGCTGATTCGAGGTATATCACACCTTGAGCAAGGTCCTTTGAAAGGGTATTGAGTATCCAGGAGGAAACTATATCATTGCATTTCCTCCAAACTACATATGAAGAGTTAGTGATACTTATAAGCTGAATGCTTCCATCCACAAAACTATGCTTATTCTTGGCGCTCAGTGCCATGATCATGGATCTGCTCCAAGGCAAATAATTTTGATCGGTCAGGATTTGTGAGACCAACTGATTCTGGGGTTGACACCATGATGGATGAAGAAAGGGCTGGACATGTCTTTGGTCTAGTTGTCACTTGAAGCCATGGTGGATCCTTAATGATCTAATACCATGTGAAAAATCAGTAACGAAGAACAGAAGGAAGACTCTGATACAGAGTTGAAGAACAGAGTTTAAGAAGTAAGATTGCTCTCTGTTTTTCTGATACTTTATTTCCGTGCCTTTACATGTAGACAAAGTATGAAGAAAATGAACAATTGACGGGAAAACAAGTAACAGAAGCAACACAGAAAAGATGCAGGAAATACTTAATTAACTAACAAATCTAATTTGTCTGTAGCTGTCATTGAATTTTCAGGTTCAGATTTTAAAAAAGATCACTACTTTAGCTGGTTCGATGAAATGTGATGGCCCAAATTCTTGATGCTTTTTTTTTTTCTTTTTTAATTTTGTGTGGTTTGTTTTGTTAAGTTTCGAAATTCATAGCTATAGGATGTGGAGGGCTCAAGCACAAAAACTGTCACCTTTAAATATTGCTAGAGAGTGATTCTTGGTGCACTCAGTTCATGAAAAAAGGGATGGATGCATGATCCATAACTGGGAAGTTCTTTTTTTTTTTTTTTTTTTTCCAATGGCTTCTCAAGATCTGCAGATCCACATGCATCTCTTGAAAAAAGATATCAGTCCCTGGCCTCATTGTTTTCACTTAAACAGTTAATGGCGTTCCTAAAGCCTATGCATTATGCTTTATATGTTCTGGCTATTCCGGCTTAAGCTCTAGTTGGCATTCAGTATTAACAAGCCTTTCTGGTGATCTACAGGATCTTTTCCAATATCTGAAGTACACATGTCCTGCACATCACTATGGGCATCCATGTCACCTCCAGCTGCACAGCAAATTATATTGGCCATAAAGGTTATCCTCGGAGAGGATGGGTCCAACCAAGGTTCAATATTCTTGTCCTTTGTTTACATTTGAGAAGCCCCCTCATGTTTACACTTGAAGGGCAATATAAGTTTTATCACCCTTTGGCTTTCTTTGAGGTCCTCTGGGTTATTAATATGGATTATTAGTGCTCATGTGAGCCGTGTTTTGGATTATTAGGTGCTCAGAAGCTCACAAGAATATGTGTGAACAGCAACTTTTTCCTGTCAGAACTACAGAAGATGGATTTGATGTTCTTGGAGATAATGACTCGCCTATAATGCCCGTAATGATTTACAATCCAGCAAAACATGGCTGTATTTTCACAGGAATGCCTCAAACAAAATGTAAGCAAGTTCTCTTGGTCATATTTCTTAAATCATTTAACTTGTGTGCTACTGGGAAATAATTCTTGAAATTGCTTTTTTTCTTATTACTTGCAGCATTTGCTTTATACAGATTTGGCTATGAAGCTTGTATTTTCACTTGTAAATGTCACAGGTGGCTGTTGTTAGTGTTGTTATTGACAAGGATACGTATCTGCGTATCAGCTTCTCATACGAGGGTGGATCTGATCAATGCACTGGAGGTCAGGATATTTTTTAACCATCAATCCTTTCTTAAAGCACATATCTCCTACGCTAGTGAAATCATTAAGGTTTTGGTTTGTTGAGGGTAAGATAACGAAATGTGAGTTTTGCTTATAACAGCAAAGACTCGAACTCCCATTAAGTGGGGTGCTATGTAATTTTCTTTTTCTTTTGGCTTGGTATAATGCAACGTCCTCTTAAAATTTAAGCAATTTTGCACCATCTTTATTATCTTACTCTAAGATTTTCTAAGCTTGCCTTTCCCTTTCTTTTGGCCTCTAACTTAAATAAAATATTTTTTCCTTATTGGTACTTCATCTGGCCTGTGTTGTAAG
Organism: Nepenthes mirabilis; assembly: GCA_025585075.1. Taxonomy (NCBI): domain Eukaryota; kingdom Viridiplantae; phylum Streptophyta; class Magnoliopsida; order Caryophyllales; family Nepenthaceae; genus Nepenthes; species Nepenthes mirabilis. Next base: position 26,355 of record JAODPA010073946.1, read on the forward strand.
TGCTCAAATCACTTTAATAGTTATTCCCTCTCCTCCTCCCCCCCTAAAGGTGTGACTTAAGGAGTGGCTTCATCATTATCTTAACATTCTCATATATGTGGCGATTAGTTTCTTTTGCATATTCATTGCTAAACATTCTGATACATTAAATATAATGAATTTAATAGCTAGCTTAAAAACATTTCCTTCCAATCTTAGATGCATGCTTTGATTACAAAGCATGCACAATGTAATTCTCTATTCTAGTAAACTTGCATTAATCCTGTCTCATATTCATCAATCACTCAATTTTTTCTTGAATTGTGGATCAAAGGTAACCAAATTAATTGTTTTAAAAATATCTTGATTATTAATCTTGTTTTGTATATTATTTTATCTAAAATTATTGAGATATCACTTTGTGTTTTTTTATCATCTGGGCTTATTTTCCTTTTGATTTTAGTGCCGCATTTGATCTCATTAATTTTGTTTCCACACCTGTTATATTTTCATCTATCTATTTATTGCCTTCATGTTTTTGTATTTGAATTGTATTGTCTTTTAATATTCTTGGTACTAGTTCGAAGAAAGTGAGTTGCACTTTGTCAAAAATAAGCTAACTACCCCCCCCCCCCCCAAAAAAAAAAAAAAAAAACCAAAGAGAAAACAATCAATGTTTTGGGCTATGTAAGAAGTGCTAGGCACATCTCAACTGCCCTTGCATTGTTTTGTCCTAAGGCCTCATCAAAATCATCTGGCCTCCATAATTTTATGGAAATTGGTCAAAACATTTTATTTAAATGGGTATGGTAAAAAAAATTAGACTTGATTAGTTTTTTGAGTTAGACATAGTCACAAGTGATAGTCACCGATTTGGCCAGGCTTAGATTATAGTTGTTTTTTTGTAAATATATTTTTTATTTCAAATAAATGCCAATTAAAAAAGCCATTTTAAATAGCTAATATTTGTATGTAATTGATAAATTTTTATGTAAATATTTGTTATTTAAATATATATTTAGATAATGCATTAATTAAAATATTGTATTTTTGAAATATTTTATAATTTAGATAAAAGAAAAATGCCTCAAAAAAAAAAGGTCCATTAACCTGCCTATTTTGATTTATTGATGGGCACAGTTTTTTGCCTGAGTGACTGGCAGTGTGTGGCCTAGCTCGAGTTGGCAGTCACAAATTTTTATCTAAAATAGGCTCGTGTTTAGACCGCATTTAATTTTAATTAGGTCTAGTTGTCTTTTATTAGGCCGTCTTATTTGGCATTATCTTCATGATTTTCCTCCTATTAATTCTAACGGATGAAATTAGGCATTCCTTTCTTTTCATTTCCCTTACCTTCTGAACTCTCTATAGCCCAAGTGTTGATATTCCATTTTCATTTGTATTGGCTTGTTTTCTTATTTTCAGGTTATCAGCAAGGATGGTGACCTAGTGAGCATTAAGTCCTTCCCAGCAGGGCTCAAGAAAGATCATCAGGAGGATGGCATGATCAAGCTTGACTATGTTCCCGAGAAGATTTTCCATTGCTGAAGCTCTGAGAAGCTTTCTCGTATTGGGTTTCCCTGTATATTTACCAGCGATCTTATTAGCAGAAGTGAAGGTTCTCCATCAACATCTACTTCTTGTCTTTGCGCAGAAATCACGGTACCTAGATTCTTCTTATCTTTCATTCGGGTTTCTCGTACATTCCCCTTGTTTCTATTTATGTACATCAAAATTATGAGCTCTCCTATGTCATATTCAGTCAGGGATCAAAATGGTGAACTTTGTTAAGTCTTCTTTGTCGGGCTCCTTTTTATTTCTTTCTTGTTCCCCGTCCCCTTTCTTCTTTGTGGTAATAGGAGAATAATTAAGGCCGACACTCTATTCATGAGGACAAATCTTCCGGTATACAGCACTAACCACAATCACAGGCATGTAATACAACTTCGATAATGTTAAGAAAATAGGGGATGAGTCTTGATGAATATTGTGATCTAGAAATCATGAATTTTAACAACGAAAATACCCGTATCTACACTGCAGAAGTAAGACTGCATTTGTCTAGTCTCCCGAGATTCTTAAATGGAAAAATTGTTGTACGCAGGGTCATGCATTCAATAATAATCTTTAGAAGATTACGATTTAAGTTAGGTTGTATATGCCAGACCTCTCCAAGGGCTTATGACCTGGGAACCATGTATAGTGGGCTGCTCTTTTATAGTGAAGCAAAATATTGCCAGCAATGATTCAAACACAAGCACATACTTTCTGCCTCATATTCCTGTTCTTCAATCTAACAAAGTATAATGTTTCAGCCATCTATAATAATTGGCTGCTAAAACAGAATTTGGTGAAAGATCTGGGAAAAATTTCTGGAAATATCCTGGCCATGCACTATTAAGGCCTTAACAACCCAATTAGTAGTGACAAACTTAATTATCGAAAAACACATCTTGTAACATAATTGAATGGAAATGAAGAATCTAACCAACAAAAAATTAAAAAAAAAATGCTTAGTTTCGAAAGGATTATTTAAATTTGGTTCCCTTTCGTTCATATAATCAAGATGATAGAAGGTGTACCAAGAGAGCTCTTCCCACATACTAATTAAATTGCTTTCTCATACCATCAACAAAAAGAAGAAAATAAAGGCTTTCTAACCCATTTCAATTCTATGAGAAGTCGATAGTGTAAATACTTAATGTCCCATCTTAAGCTGTTCTAAAGGGCTGGGTTAATCAGAGACTAAACATTCAAGCATGGTTCATCGAGCCGACCATATTATTGTGTTATACATTTCATTGCTGCAAGAATTAACAGCTTCTCCCACAGCATCAGTGCGAAGAAGAAGATCAAATTTGTAAGCTTACTCTTCAGCTTAATCCTTTCTAGGTCAAGAACAATGGTCATGTCTGATCTAGATTGCCAAAAAGTTGAACTGGACAGAGTGAAGAGGTCATATGACAGTAGGAAATGAAACCACCATGATATGGTCCTTTTAGTGAGAATGTATTTATATCCATCGTCGATAAATAGTGGAGATTTAAATGTCTATTCAATATTTACTATTCATTTATTCAAGTTTTAGTATTAACTGTTAGATGAATATAATAATCTTTCTATTATGAAGATTATAATAGCTCCATAGAAAATGGAATATTTCTATACAATTACTCCTTGAAGCAGCAATGTTTA
>JAODPA010073957.1:0-29527 GCA_025585075.1 Nepenthes mirabilis
GGGCGCCGGCAAGGAAGAGTGAAGGCGGGACGAAATAGGAACCTGAATTCGAAAACAGCAGCAGGGTGGAAGGTCTCCCTTTATTAGAAAACTCTATTGCGTGTCTCTTTGTTACGCCCTCTAGTTCTTATTTATAGGCCTTGGGTCTGGCGGCCGTCGTTTGGGTTTGGCCACACTAGGGGGAATGTTTCGGAGTATGTTATTTATGGCTTTACACTCCCGAAGAGTTTCCTCATTAAATTTCTAGGTTATTTATGGTCCACACTAGGGGGGATATTTCGGAGTATGTTATTTATGGCCTTACATTCCCAAAGAGTTTCCTTATTAAATTTCTAGGTTATTTATGGTCCACACAAGGAGGGATGTTTCGGAGTATGTTATTTATGGCCTTACATTCCCGAAGAGTTTCCTCATTAAATTTCCAGTCAACTGACCTTGACTGGATTCATGTTTCTCATTTAAATACATTCCGATCAACTAACTGGCGTTGACCGGATTACTTTCCTTTTCCCCGTCCTTCCTTTCGTTCACGTTTTCCGATCAACATTTTTCGTTGACCGGATTACTCTTTCTTCATGCCTTCCGGTCAACACTTGTTGACCGGATTACTATCCCTAATTCGTTATTTTGACTCAACGTTGGGGATTGTCTATATTTTAGGATCTGGGCCATTATAGTCATCACGTCAATCAATCGGGCGGTCAACTCTTCCTTGACTTCTCTTCACGTTTTTCGGTCTCCTTCTTACCCTGATTAGCCTTTAATTCTTTTAAATGTTCTCCATTTATTTCCGGTCAACTAGTGTTGACTGAATTAGGTTTCTCTTTTGTATTTTTGGTCAATAGATTTAGTTGCTCCTTACACATTCCGGTCAACTGGTGTTGACCGGATTTTACTTACTTTTAACATTTTCCTTCAATATCAATCCAGCCTTCACACTTTGGCTTCACCAACATTATCACTCCGGCTCCTTCATCAACTTCGGCCTCAATATCATCATCAACTTCGGCTTTCTTCTCCTTGAACCCACAATTCTACTCCGGCCTCACCAACACACAAAGCCACTCCGGCCTTCAAGGCCACACACAATGCACTCCGACCTTCAAATTCATGGGATAAATTTCGATTTCAAAATATGCTCTAAGGCTGGTTTCAACTTCATACCTTAAGGCCGGTTTGGAACTTCACCTCAAGGCCGATTTGGATTTCATCATCAAGGGGGCCGGTTTCATTTTCTTCTCACAAGGCCGGTTGTGATTTTCTTGCTCAAAGTGGTCGGTCTTGATTCTCAAGGATGGAGCCGGACTTGTTTTACACTAAGGGAAGACCGAACTTCTTTTCATCATGCAAGGGCCGAACTTGATTTCATCTTAAGGCCGATTTACTTTTCTTATTACATTTTTCGGTCAACTAGTGTTGACCGGATAACCTTCAATTTCCCTCGATTCCTTGATTATATTGACTCAATGACTGGGACTTTCTATGTTTCAGAATCTGGGCCGTTATAATCTCCTCCACTTATAGGAATTTCGTCCTCGAAATTTGACGATCCTCTTTTTTTTTTGATAAGTAATTAATTGCATTAAAATTTTAAAAAAATGTACAAAAAAATTATGTTCAAAACCAAGTATTTTACCGACTTGGAGAAAGGAACATAAAACAGGGGAGTCCCTAAGCCTATGACAACAGTCATTAAAAAAGGTTACAATAGTATTCGATTATTGTAAAAAAAATCACTCTAGTCTCAAAAGGCACTCCAGCATCAAAAGCCACTCCGGCCACTTCAAAATGACACTCCGGCTTCAACACACGCAGTCCAGCTCCAGCTTTTTAGTGTGCAAAGGCACTCCAATAGCAGATTCCACGCCATCCTCAAAAGGCATTCTAGTATCAAAATGCCACTTCGGCTTCAATATGCACTCCATCTTCAACATGCCACTCCGGCCTCTGAAACACGCAAGCCACTCTGCCTAAAAAAACCACTCCGGCCTCAAACACGCAATCCACTCCGTCCTTTAATAGTGCGAGAGGCACTTCAGACAAAGCCAAATCGCACATCACTCCGGCATTAAGAGATCAAAATCACTCCGGCTTCATCCTACTCAATGCCACTTTGCCCTCAACACACGCAACTATAGAGAGCAAAAACCACTCCGGAATTTTGCGCAGGGCCACTCCGGTCACTTCACTCCAGCAAAGCCACTCCGTCCGGTCGCTCGGGGTATGCCCTAGCGTTTTATGTTTTAACTCAAAGTTTAAAAACTTAGAGTTATAACATAATTTTCTTGTAAATTTTTCTCCCGTTAATCCAAAATACACACTTGCTTACCAAAAAAAAAAAAAAGCCACTCCGTCCAAGGAGACAATAGAGCACTCCAGACCAAGAAATCACCTTACAGCCAATCCACTCCGTCCTAGGATTCAAGGAGGCACTCCGGCTCACAGACCAAAGCACTCCGGACAAGCTAATAAAATCACTCCATTCATAGGAGGAATACCACTCCGACAGATACACTCCGACCTAGTAGGCAAGACAAGAATCACTCCGGAAAGAGGACACACATGCACTACGGAGGCACGGGCAGCGCCGTCCAAAATAATAAATCTCTCCATCCAGAATGAAGAAACACTCCGTCAAGGGATACAAAATAGCACTCCGGAAAAAGGATAATTGCACTCCGGATGAACTAATCTGCCCCACTCTGGAAAAAAAAAAACACTCCGAAAATATGAAGCAAGTCACTCCGTCCAAAGAGAGGATAATCCTCACAATCTCATAATTTGAATCATCCTAATCCTCATCACAAAACGAATCCTTAGCCTCTCCAAACGACTCAACCCAGACACTTACGAATTTCTCAACCATTGATACAAGGAAGACCTTATAACGATCCTCCGAATTGCAAGAGAGACCTACAGTAATGCTGGCCATTTCTCCAATTTAATTCGATACTTCAAACGAATCTAATGAACTTCCACTTTAGTGGTGGCATCCTGTGCGTGAACATGGAGTGGGGTTGCACGGGAGATCTGGTGCTTCTGCGGCTGGTGTACCTGAATGGGGACTGGGGTAGTTGCTTTTTTTTTTTTGGTAAGTAAGAGATTTGGATTAATGGGAGAAAAGAATTACAAATTAGGATTTATCACCAAGTGTTATTCCGACTTGGGGATAAACCTAAATAGCTAAGGCATGCCCGAGCACTTTGATACAATAGATGAAACCTACTAAAAGATAAAATTGCAGGAATTCATACAATACTAGACAACCACACAAGATGGTTCCTAAACAAGGAGCATGCCAATCCATGCCAAAACCTTTAATGTCAGCAACAAAATGTAGCCAGCAGCTAATCAGCCAACAGCCAACATATTTCCAACTCAAGATGAGCTTCGTCTTCAGGAACTGGGAGCAATAGCAGTGAGTCCCCATCGGAAAAGGTCAGCATACACATCAACAATGAAAGGCACCCGACCAGCAGCTCAAAACGCATCATACCAATGCTGGAAATCACCCTGGCAGCTGCATCAGAGCCCCATCCCAGCAGCAACTTCCAGCCGCAGCTTCACAGCCCTGCACCAGCAAGGCACACAGGCACTGAACTACAACAATCCAGACAGCAGCACAGGAGCTGAACCAGCATCAGTTGCAGCACCCAGACCCAAAATACATGCCATCTGCCAAAGCAAAAACTCGTCCAAGAATATGAAAGACCAATACAGGTCAACCAATTCCCTTTCAATTTCAGGGACAACTGATTATCTGCAATCTCAGCATCAAAAGATGCAACAAACCACACTCCAACAGCATGCAATAACAAAATCCAGCACCAACGAGCAACAGGCAGAGCATAAAGAGTCAGCAGCATAACAATTACCATGCCCCAAACCTCCAGATCCACTAGCCACCATCGGTGCCAGGGGCAGTGAACCAACCATCACCAGAAGGCACTATCAGCTACTCCAGATGCAGAGGACGGAGCATCCGCAAATTTAGCAAGCAAGATTGCAGAAAAACGATCTCGAGACAGAAGATAAATCCAATGTCCCTTAATCACATTCTGGCCGCAGCAAAGGATCAATAAAGCCAGAGGAGGCATGATTCAAACTTTGCAGCAAGCCATACATAAGATGAAGTTGCAGCACGGCAACAACATCAATACACAGGCTGAAAGCCAGACAAGCAGTCCAAAGGACTGCAACACAATCACCACAATTAAGCCTCTCACAGGCAGGGCATCACCTCAAACAAGAAGAAGAGGCAACAGCCCACCGGAAGCCTAATCGCAGAAGCCATTAATGCAAACAGGCATCCCACCCCATAAGGCAGCGACCACATAGACAGCAACCAGCAGGAGCTCGACTCAACATCCAGCCACTGCAGCCAAGATAACACTATCGGATCACCAATCCTCAGCCAGAAAGCTCCACCCAGAGCAGCACGGGCACCCCAAACCCAACCAACAATGGTGATTCACATTGGCAGAGGAAAGCCAATCCAACAGCCCAAGACCTCAGGCACAGGAAACCGAGCAGAGAGCGAGACCGCCCAGGAAGCCAGTGGAAGCAGCTCCCGAAGCCACAGATCAGAACATTCAGAGGCATCCAACAGGGCCACAGCCGGCACAACCGGGCAACGTTCAAGCAGCACCAAACCAGCTACGAACTCTTCAACCAAAGACGAGCCTTCGCCTCACACAGAAGGCGAGAAAATATGGTCAAAATCGCAGGCAATCAAAATCGCAGGCAACACCGAAATCTTCGAGGTCGCCGAGGCCGACAACACCAGAGCATAGAAGCCGGGTGACGGGGGGGCCGGGCAAGCAGCCGTGAGGCCGGCCATGGCAGGCACCGGAGCTGCCCGGCACCCAAGTCAGAACCGTCGAGGACGACGCCAAACTGTGTTAAGGGTAAGCTTTTTATAGTAACTGACCCCAGCGCACTGCAGCCCCATAACCTAGAAACCCCGAAAGATTTTTTGGGAGGCACAGTACCACTTTATACTTCCGCAGAGAATCGAACCTGGGTGGTGGAGGAAAGAGAAATCTTTTTTAACCACCAGGCCAATGCCGCTTCGGCAAAAACTGTGTTAAGGGTAAGCTTTTTATAGTGACTGGCCCCACCGCTTCGCGGCCCCATAACCCAGAAATCCCGAAGGATTTTTTGGGAGGCTCAGTACCACTTATGCTTCAGCGGGGAATCGAACCCGAGTGGGGGAGGCACACTTCCGTGTGTTTAACCACTCCGCCAACTCCCGCGTCGGCGGACTGGGGTAGTTGCTCTATTGCTGATAATGTTGAAGGTTTGCCCGGTCGTGGCTTGGGGTTGTTGTTTTTGCTGCAATATAGAAGCTAATTGCTGATGCTGTAAAATGGGAGCTGGTTGCTGTCAAGTAGCAGAATCTTATCTTTTTGTGATTGAGTTTGGAACTGTGGCTTCTGTTTTCTCTAGGCTGATTATTCATGAACATGTGGTCGATTGGCTATTGGCTCTGATGGCAATGAGGCAGCGATGGGCGCTTTATTGATTGGTGCAGCGCATTGCAATTTAAGGAATGCTTTACTGAGCACTGTATTGCCGATGATTTGGTAAAGCTGAATGGTTGGTGTCGCATTGGCTGGGGAGTTTTTGCCCCTTCCTGCCAATGGATGCTGATCCTTGGTCCTTGCTGAAGCTGTATGACCTGCTGCTGATGCTGATTTGCAGCAACTCGAGGGTTTGCAGATCAGTCGCATTTGCATGTGCAGATCTTTGATGTACTCTTGCTGATGCATTTAATCTGCCGTATGGCTTCTGGAGGGTTTGTGCTGTGGTGATGGAAATGCCCTGCTGTTTTATAATTATTGCCAATGGCCATTGGACATTTTGCTGCTGCTGATCTCATGTGGCTGTGAGCCCATTGCTTTTGCCATGTCTTTGCTGTCAAATGGCGTTGGTAAGTAGCTGCTGGAACTCGGCCATTTAATTGCCCTCGCTCGGAGTGGTCTGCGTATGAAGCTTGGTCTGCTTTTGTGGAGGATGAATTTGGGCCATGCTTGTGTAAACTCCACTTACCAAAAAAAAAAAGTGCGAGCTCCTGACTCCGGAGTGTGGTTGTGAACTCCTGAATCCGGAGTGGTTTCCACGTCACAAAAAAAAAAGTGCGAACTCCGGAATCCTGAGTGTGGTTGTGAACTCCGGAATCCGGAGTGAGCTCCACGCATAAAAAAAAAGGTGCGTCTAGCGTGTATGAACTCCGGTTTCCGGAGTGGCTTTTGCCCCCTTGGACGAAGTGGCTCAGTTGCAAGTGTGGCTTTGCAGAATCCGGATCACCTTTTTCTGGCAGTCTGTTAATCCGGAGTGCATTGGACAGAGTGACTGTGCAGATTCCGGAGTGCTTCTTTCTGGAGGCTGAAGTGCGCTATGGAATTCAGAGTGCATTGGACAGAGTACCCTTCTTCTGGAGGCAGGAGTGCAATGTTGAATACGATTTGCATTGGACGGAGTACATTGGACTTCCTTCGTTGTGGGGCGGAGAGGCATTGGGTGCAGGTTCTGGACTTGCTGTTTCAAGTCCCTGGTGGCTAGATGATGCTGTAGCTCCACTTAGTAATTTCCTTGTTCAATCTATATTTTTTTTAGGTTTGTTTGTGTTGTCTGACCGGGTTGCATACGGTCGCTTTAGACAAATTACACCTAGCTGTGGCTTTGATGATGCTCAGGGTATGCCCCAACTAGTTGTTCTAAGTCTAAGTTGGCAAAACACTTGGAATTAGAACATCGTTTTTGTATTTTTCATTTCATTTAATTCATTTAACTTACTTACCAAAAAAAAAAAAAAAACTTCCACTTTAGTTTATTCCAAGCTTCAAAAGAATTCGATCACCAGGACCTTAACCTTACTCTTAAATTTATGAGTCATGGGTTCACAACGCTTACGCTGCGCTACTCTGATTTAAACAGTTCTAGGATAATCATATTATGAAAACAATCCCAAAATCCTCAGACTATTGCCACATTCCGAGTTATAGTCATAACGATCACCCGAAGAGTTAACATAACTTTAAATCATTACCCAGAATCTTAAGATCCCAATTCAAGAACATGGCATCCTATCACCCAATCATTTGGACTTACTCACGATTCATCTTTCACATCTCCTACGAAAATTCAAAGACATACAAGTCTAAAGACTCGCAGCATCAATCGCCAACATTGATACCTGTTTTCCCAAAGAAGACACCGGGGTTCACTTGCTCAACCTTTAAACATGTCTGTCCACATGAGACATCATATAGTCATCCTTTTTAATGGTACGACTATTTTGGCTTTTAAAACTTTAGGTAATGACTATTTTCATAGATGAAGTCATAAGTTCTAAACGCAGAGACTCTAGTTGCTAATTCTGACTTACATTCGGAGTAACACTAGTCATGAACTTCTTCCCCACTTAAATCAAATGTATCCACCTATCATGTCGTGAGAGTAACATAACCTTATCGTTTCTCAAAGGCATCCCATTCCACGATAACTTACCGGACCCATCAGGGATCAACCCAAATGACATGATTGTCAATTATGCCCATCCCATCTTTAAAAACTACCATTTATCTTTCGTTTTAACAATTACAAATCTTTCTAAGCCACAACGTCTCACTTGAATTGTAGTCCTTAAAGATTACTTGTCGGATCACTTAATAACTTTGGTTAGACCCAAGATGACCATAAGTTTTCATGACACTAATCGATCTTTCCAATAGTCATTACTTAAAATCTTATAGATCCCAAGATCACATTACCAAGGAGTTATAAGCCTAACAGGGCATTTCCTTCACTAAACTCGCATTCCTCATTTTTGAAATTCATGAACAACCTTATCAGTTCGTCTTATCTACCTCTAAGATTCTGGGGTATTTCACAATGATACCAAAGCCTATACTTCCACCGCTCTACAGAGAACTCTCAACGGTTTCCGTCGATTTCGACACAACCTTAAATTATCGGTCAACAGATAGGTCAACCTAATCTTCCTTCTATAGTCATCCTCAAATAGTCACACAGCCGAAGCCACAAAATTACTTCAAGATGTGGCCGCGTATGCTAATTGGACTTAAGCAGGTTCTTATTGAATGTTCTATAGGAAGACGTCATCAATCTTTTGATATCAAATTCCTAACACTAAGGTGTCTCTACACACCGTCTTCCTTTCGACCCTACAACCAATCACTTAATATTAGTAGTCCTTGTCTAAGAGCCACTACTAATAGTTCCAAGACATTTCACATTAAGCTAGCCAATTGAACTAAATCATCACTCTTAACTTAGTGCAAGCCTAAGTCATTGGGATTGGGATAACCAAAACTACCCGGACTAGCTTAATCACCAAACATCTCTATTTACTTATTCGATCATTCATAACCTACCGCCTTAAGTCAGAACAGATGGCTAAATATAACCATCCTTTGACTCAACTTAGCCTATCCTAAGCTTCCGCATAGGTTCAAATCAAAACCTAAGGCATCTCAATTTCTCTGATACCAACTGTGACAGATCAGTCTTATTCCACCACATAAGTCCGCCGTCAAGCCTAAATCCTTGCATCAAATACAAAGAATGGATAAATAACTAGGTGGACATAAAAATTTTTCTTTTCTTTTATATACATAAATGTTTCACGTATACACAGGATCGCTTGAGGCTGAACTATTTGAGCTCGCCTTCAGGTTTTAATTTCGTACATGGCCGACCAACATTAAGTTTGGTCGGACATGAAGACCTTGACATGACATGAGATGCTACTAAAAATATCAATTTCATTCATCCATAAATTCTTATGCAGCGGAACTGTTCTACAAGTCTTCTCAAAATATCACAAGAAAAACATCAAGTTCTTTACTGATCAGCTCCGACTAGCTATGCCGTCTAGCTACTTCATATGATTTTGCTCAATTTCGTCCTCCATTAGCCTCTCGTCATCAGAAAATAGCAAGAGTGAGTTACAAAGCCCAACAAGATACTTACATGCAGAAAACATAAATATACATATAAACGGATCAAAATAAGGGTTCATAGCATATATTTAGCATACAAAAATCACCATATCGTTTCTTCTTTAGTTCGAAATTTTCTTATTCTTATTCTTATGTCTTCAGAAAATTCATAAAAACCATTTGAAATTCTTATCATCTTTAGGGACCGGACGGTAGCGGACAACATCGAATAAGGGTTGTGTGTTACCCCACAACCTAAAGCCGTATTCTCTCATTATACTCCCCGAGGCGGGAGGTAATGCCTTTAACCCAGCATACGGGGCCGTAGTCCAAAAGTCTTATGCCACCAAAAGTCTCCCCCCGTGGCCCAGGAGGCAGTCCTCGAGTGTCACTCCAATATCTTTCATCCATCTTTAACAGCAAGTTTAATGGAAACTCGGTTCTTAGTTCATGTCTTTTGATGGGCCATCCGTCATAGTTCGAAAGTCGAAAGTCGTAGAGTTCCACTTGCTGTCCGGATTACGTACATTTTTTTTGTTCTTATGGCCTTTGTTCTTTAACTTCAACAATTGAAGTCCGTATAGCCTTTTAATCATCTTAAAGTCGAAGATTCTTTCATCAAAATTCGGAGTTATTTTCCTTAAAAATCGGAGTCCTTTTTCTTAAAAGCCGAACTTCTTTTCTCAAAAGTTGGAGTTCTTTTCTAAAAAAGCCGGAGTTCTTTTCTCAAAGCCGGAGTTCTTTTCTAAAAAGGCCGGAGTTCTTTTCTCAAAAGCCGAAGCTCTTTTCTTAAAAATGCGGAGTTCTTTTTTCCAAAAAGCCAGAGTTATTTTCTAACAAAAAGACGGAGTTCTTTATCAAAAGGCGGAGTTCTTTTCCAACAAAAGCCAGAGAAAGCCGGAGTTCTTTTTCAACAAAAGCCTGAGTTTCTTTCCAACAAAGGGCGGAGTTCAAATTCAAGGCACACAAGGCCGGTTTCAAATTCAACTTAGGGCCGGTTTCAAATTCAAGTACTCATGGCCGGTTTCAATTTTAACGTGAAAAAGGGCCGATTTTGATTTTAACATGTAAAGGGCCGATTTTGATTTCAATTTTCATGGGACAATTACCGAATACCTTTCTTTTAACAAAATCGGAAGTCTTTTCTCAAGGGTTGGAAGTCTTTTCTTTAAGCATGAAATTATCAAAGTTGATATAAATCGACAAATAGTCATACTTCAAGCAAAACAAAAATCGAACATCATGAATAATAGGGCTTCTTGTTAAACATGCGATTAAGAACGATATTTCCTTAAATCATATGAACAGAATAAACATCATATATACTGAAACAAAAGTTCATCAGAAATCAGATATACATGCGTTGCAAACATGCATAATCATGAACTTAAAACAAGGGTGAGTACTCTTGCCTGGATTTCTTTTACTTTGTATTGAACTTTTGGTCTCCCTTTACTAGAAAACTCTATTGCGTACCTCTTTCTCACGCCCTCTAGTTCTTATTTATAGGCCTTGGGTCTGGCGGCCGTCGTTTGGGTTTGGCCACACTAGGGGGAATGTTTTGGAGTATGTTATTTATAGCTTTACATTCCCGAAGAGTTTCCCCATTAAATTTCTAGGTTATTTATGGTCCACACTAGGGGGGATGTTTTGGAGTACGTTATTTATGGCCTTACATTCCCGAAGAGTTTCCTCATTAAATTTTCAGTCAACTGACCTTGACCGGATTCATGTTTCTCATTTAAATACATTCCGGTCAACTAACTGGCGTTGACCGGATTACTTTCCTCTTCCCCGTCCTTCCTTTCATTCACGTTTTCTGGTCAATATTTTTCGTTGACCGGATTACTCCTTCTTCATGCCTTCCGGTAAACACTTGTTGACCGGATTACTATCCCTAACTCATTATTTTGACTCATCGTCGGGGATTGTCTACCTTTTAGGATCTGGGCCATTACAGTCATCACGTCAATCAATCGGGCGGTCAACTCTTCCTTGACTTCTCTTCATATTTTCCGGTCTCCTTCTTACCCTGATTAGCCTTTAATTCTTTTAAATGATCTCCCTTTATTTTCGATCAACTAGTGTTGACCGAATTAGGTTTCTCTTTCGTATTTCCGGTCAATGGATTTAGTTGCTCCTTACACATTCCGGTCAACTAGTGTTGATCGGATTTTACTTACCTTTAACATTTTCCTTCAATATCAATCCAACCTTCACACTTTGGCTTTACCAACATTATCACTCCGGCTCCTTCATCAACTTCGGCCTCAATATCATCATCAACTTCGGCTTTCTTCTCCTTGAACCCACAATTCTACTCCGGCCTCACCAACACACAAAGCCACTCCGGCCTTCAAGGCCACACACAATGCACCCCGGCCTTCAAATTCATGGGACAAATTTCGATTTCAAAATATGCTCTAAGGCCGGTTTCAACTTCATACCTTAAGGCCGGTTTGGAACTTCACCTCAAGGCCGATTTGGATTTCATCATCAAGGGGGCCGGTTTTATTTTCTTCTCACAAGGCCGGTTGTGATTTTCTTGCTCAAAGTGGCCGGTCTTGATTCTCAAAAATGGAGCCGGACTTGTTTTACACTAAGGGAAGGCCGAATTTCTTTTCATCATGCAAGGGCCGAACTTGATTTCATCTTAAGGCCGATTTACTTTTCTTATTACATTTTTCGGTCAACTACCGTTGACCGGATAACCTTTAATTTCCCTCGATTCCTTGATTATACTGACTCGATGACTGGGACTTTCTATGTTTCAGAATCTGGGCCGTTACAGCTTCTTAAAGAACTCTTCCTTAGCAAGCTCCCTCTCGTGGATCAACATGCGGTCCAACACTTCGCATAAGTCATCAACTTCAAGGTTGCCAACTGCTTATGGATATCATCCCACAAACCTTGAAGGAACTTTTTGTCTTTCTCTCTTCATCTTCAACCATATACAGAGTATACCAAGCTAACTCTATAAACTTTGCATTATACTCGGCCACCGTCCTACTTCCTTGCCTCAATCGGATAAACTCTTCCTCCTTTTGCACTAGGAGGACAGACGGGAAGTACTTTTTTATAAATGCACCCTCAAACATAGACCAAGTAATCTCATGCTTGAGCACACCTATAGCCCTTTTCTGCATCTCCACCAATGATGGGCTTCACGTTCTAGTCGGTATGAAGTAAACAATACCCAATCCTCCTCGGGGCAATGGATCACAGTGAACACTTTCTTCAACCGCTGAAACCATGTGTCCGCTTTTGCTATGTATGGCTCCCCTAAGAACTCAAGAACTCTCTCCTGCACAAATCGATCATATGCTGACGGTCCTAAAATAGCAGGAATTGGGGGTGTAGTGGGAACCGGCACTGGAGGAAGATTCCTCTGCCCAAAAGTCTCAATAACGTCAGCCATTTTACCTAAAAAATCAAGATACTCTGCTTCTCTATCGCGTGGCTGACCGCCTCCACGCGTCGTCCTTCTTCTTGGCGGCATAATCAGCAATAGAGTCTATTCTGAAACAAGAACAATATGAGTTAGATTACAGGTCGAATACTAGCTAAGAAATTGTAATTCTATGGGATTTAAGCATAACTAGCGGTCTATGTAGGATGACTAGGACAACTTAAGCTACCCAAATCCAGCTTAACCATCATATGCCTACCTCTACTTATTCCATCTAGCCTATATTATCCTAAACTTTCGCATAAGATTTAGATCAAGTCTAAGGCATCTCGTCTCTAATACCAACTGTGACAGACTAAGTTTTCTGATTGGAATTCGACAGAGTTCTGACTATAAATTGATCGTCTAACAAATACAAGCCTATACAAATCCATGTACAAGATACACATACACATCCATTACAACACAACACAGGGTCCAAAAGCAACAAACTACACGTGACACCAACGACGTAACTCCGGTACAATATTGGCCCAGACAAGATGCCACTAGGTACCCGAAGCAACCATAATGACCTGCGGAAGCACATATATCCATCAAACACATCAAAAACTATACTACGAGTATATCATCATCATCATCATACATATACATCTATATATATAAAATTGTCAAAAATATACAAATGAGCTCCATGAAGTGCAAAACTACAAAACTAAGTCCTTAAGGTCCCCTCCAAGTCGTCATACCTAGCTGGCTTCTAATCTTTACTCCGCCTCATCGGGTATAAGTGTGTGCTTATCTATTTTTTTTGGTAAGTAATTAATTGCATTAAAATTTTTAAAAAAATATACAAAAAAATTATGTTCAAAACCAAGTGTTTTACTGACTTGGAAAAAGGAACATAAAACAGGGGAGTCCCCTAAGCCTATGACAACAGTCATTAAAAAAGGTTACAATAGTATTCGATCATTGTAAAAAAACCACTCCAGTCTCAAAAGGCACTCCAGCATCAAAAGCCACTCCAGCCACTTCAAAATGACACTTCGGCTTCAACACACGCAGTCTAGCTCCAGCTTTTTAGTGTGCAAAGGCACTCCAATAGCAGATTCCATGCCATCCTCAAAAGGCATTCTAGTATCAAAATGCCACTCCGGCTTCAAGATGCACTCCATCTTCAACATACCACTCCGGCCTCTAAAACACACAAGCCACTCCACCTAAAAAAACCACTCCGGACTCAAACATGCAATCCACTCCGTCCTTTAATAGTGCGAGAGGCACTTCAGACAAAGCCAAATCGCACATCACTCCGGCATTAAGAGATCAAAAGCACTCCGGCTTCATCATACTCAATGCCACTCCGCCCTCAACACACGCAACTATAGAGAGCAAAAACCACTCCGGAATTTCGTGCAAGGACACTCCGGTCACTTCACTCCAGCAAAGCCACTCCGTCCAAGGAGACAATAGAGCACTCTAGGCCAAGAAATCACCTTACAGCCAATCCACTCCGTCCTAGGGTTCAAGGAGGCACTCCGGCTCACAGACTAAAGCACTCCGGACAAGCTAATAAAATCACTCTGTTCAAAGGAGGAATACCACTCCGGCATATACATTCTGTCCTAGTAGGCAAGACAAGAATCACTCTGGAAAGAGGACACACATGCACTACGGAGGCACGGGCAGCGCCGTCCAAAATAATAAATCTCTCCGTCCAGAATGAAGAAACACTCCGTCAAGGGATACAAAGTAGCACTCCAGAAAAAGGACAATTGCACTCCGGATGAACTAATCTGCCCCACTCCAGAAAAATACACACCGAAAATATGAAGCAAGTCACTCCATCCAAAGAGAGGATAATCACTCAGCCACTCCGTCCAAGGACTAGAAAGTACACCTGAAAAATGAACACGTGCACTCCAGAGTGACGCGCAGAATTACACCTACCAAATTGAGTTAAATCATTCCGTCCAAAAAGAGAAAGAGCATTCCATCCAAGGAGCCAAGGAGGAGTACTCCGGAAAAGGGATATACACTCCGGGAACACTATGCTCCGTCTAAAAGGAGATAAAACAATCACACCATCAATTCGAACACAGGCGCTGCATCCAAGGAGCCAAAAAGTGTGTGCTTATCTAAAGAGAGGATAAACAGTAAGGAGTGATCCAAATGCTCATCAAAGCACAATAGAGCAAGAATAATAATTCATATATGTAGAATAAAACAAAGGGAGAGAGTAAGAGTATAATATGCATGCATAAATGTGAAAAAGCCAATCGTTCAGTTTCTAGAGAGAGAAGCTCTCGCCTCTCTCTAGGTTTCTGCTGCTGTTCAATTTTGAATCTCGTTCCCCCGCAGGGGAGATTTGGGCGCCGTATTCTCTGTCGGCGCCGACATGGCTGGCTCTCTAGGGGCTCAGGCGACCCCTGGCCCCTCTGGCCTGTATCTGCCCCCCGATTTCTCCTCTTCGGCTCTCTCTAATCCCTCCCTTCCCTCTCATTCTTTCCCTTCTTTACAGAAGGCCTGTCAGCTCCCATCCTCTGCCCCAAATGCCCTTTTCTTGGAGTCATTGCAGACTTTGGTGTGCTCGCCCAGTAGGATAGATGCTGGGGTTGCCGACCGGTGTAAGGGGTCGCCGCTTTCTGAGCCTCTGGACTAAATCTCGGAGGTAGTGGAGCCTATGCCCTTGTCTGATGGTCTCCTTGCCTCCGCTCCTATTGTCTACCATGGTACTTCACGTTCGCCTTTTGGACAGCTACAGTCTCTTCCCCAGCCCTCTTGGGCGGCTATTGTTCTGAACTCAGATAGCAGGGCAGATTCTCAGCTTCATTATTTCCCGCCCCTTTCAGTCGACCAGGATGTTGTTACCCTCTCCCCTCCTGTTGTTGTTATACAGCAGAGCTTGCAATGCAGGGAGGCAATGCTTGTAGGGTATTTTGTCAATAAGGCGCTGCCTTTCCAAGCTGTAAACACCATCGCTCGGAAAATCTGGGCTCGATTTGGTTTAAGTCATGTCGCTGTTAATGAAAATGGTTTTTTCTTTTTCCGCTTCGCGTCTGCCGCTCAGATGTCCTCCTGTCTGGCTTCTGGGCCTTGGACCTTTGGTAGGAAATCTATGTTCCTTAAACGTTGGAGTCCGGGCATGCCTTTATCTAAGGATGATCACAAAAACTACCCTATTTGGTTTACAATGTTTAATGTTCCCATTGAATTCTGGACTCCTTTAGGCCTCAGTTGGATTTTTAGTGGGATTGGCAAACCTCTTCTATTGGATTCCAACACTGCGAGAATGGAGCAGATGCAATACGCTCGGGTATGTGTTGAGGTGGTCGATGGGGGTCCTCTCCCCAATAAAATTAGATTAAACTGTGGTCAGGTATCTGATGTAGGTTCAGCCTGGGTGGTGGAGGTAGGGGTCAAGTACCATTGGAAACCGCCCCGTTGTGCTTCCTGTAAGAAATCTGGCCATTCTGCTGCCCAATTGAAGGCAAAAACACTTTCCAAGGCTACCGGGGAGTCTATATCTATGTCGGATTCATATCCATCTACTATGGATGTAGCACCTGGTGGGCTCTTGGAAGGTGAGAATGGAAAGAAACTTTTGGCTGGGGGCTATTATACTGCTCCATCTGCAGGCAAACCCTCGGGCTTTAAAGAGGAGGGGGTTGATGCTCCTGGTGAGTTCAGGAGGATTGAGAATATGATGGCTCCTTCTCCTTCTGGGTGTAGTGTCAGTACAATTATGCAGATTGTACCTGTGGAGTGCAAGTCCCCCTTGGTCCTCCAGGATCCTGGAGGTGCTGATGTGCAGCTATCAAATGCTATGATACGGTCGGATAACCAAAATCTTGGTGGTGCTGATGGTTTAATATCTTCCCAGGTGTCAAAACTGGCTAGGAGCGAGGATAAGAGTGGCCGGCCTGTTCACTTTGATTCTGGTGCTGCTGTTGTCCCGTGTTCCAACCATGACCCAGCATTACCTGGTCTGGCTGAGCACCATCAGCTGGATGATCTACTCCCTGATGATGCAGGGTTGGAAATGACTCTGGCTGCGGATCCTCCGCCCAGCCCAATTATTTCCCCTTCTGCTCTGGTTGGCCAAGTTCATTGCAGTGTGAGTGCGGATCCTGATGGTGACCTTGATCTTACACCCAGCTCCATCACTCGTATTTCTAACAAGTATCTCCAGGACACCTCGGACATTGGCCGGGAGGGAGGAGCACAAGACGTTTCTTGGAAGGAGCAATTCCAACCAGAATCGGGTGACCTTGCTAGCAGTCCCTCCAATTTGTCTGATCTGACGGCTCAGTTTGTGATAGGTGTGGATGTTAGTCATGAACCTGTGTATCATGCTCTACATTTTTTATGAATGTTGAAGATTCTCTGAAATATTTTGAATCCTTCACTCTTGAGCATCGGCACATTGTGTGGGACTATATTGGTAGCTGTTGGGACACGGTTATGGAAGAGACAAAGAAGGAATTTAGAGATTCCTATCCGTCAGTAGTGGTGGATCGGAACGTCTCTGATGCAATAATTGAAGCCCTCAGAATGTTGGTGGCTGCCACTCCTTCTCAACCACACCTTGCTTCCCTATCTTCTGTTGGGAAGAAGGTGATTTTTGGGTTCTTTTCTACTCTCCTAAAAATGAGAACGGCATTCTCGACTCATCAGTACCGAGACCTTGATGAATTAGTGGGAGGCCTTGATGGCTCTAAGTCATCCTTGAAGATGACTGACCGAAGAGTTAAGGTTGTGAATCACAATCAGGTTTCCTCTTTGCAAGATGGAACATGGAAGCAAGCCAAGTCCCGGAGATGGCAGAAATCTGCTTCCAAGATCTCTAAGGGCACCTCGATCTCCATTGCCTAAATGGAGGTTGAGTGTCTATTTGACTAGTGTCTATTTGCGCCTGGGCTGCGGCTCAGTTGTTGTATTTGCCCAGGGCATCTTTGCTGGTTGATGAATTGCTACCTTGATGATGATGGTGTGGTTCCTGCTGGCTTCGGAATGATGATTCTAGCTTGATCCTAGATTTTTTGGCAAAGCTGTAATATGCCCGGTGGAGAAAAGCCGGTTTAAATGTGGCTCATCTAGATATTGTTTCTAGTTTTTTTTAAGTTCCTTAGCCGGAGTGGCCTTGTGTGCGCTGAATCCAGAGTTCCTTTTGTATACTTAAAGGCCGGAGTGGCATGAGTGTGTTGAGGACGGAGTGCTTTTTGATTAATTAAAAGCCGGAGTGGCCTTGTGTGTGTGAGGCCGGAGTTGATTTTGACGGAATGAGTGCAGGATGGATAGGATCGAAGTGCACTGGTTCCTAAATGGCTTGATAAAGCCAAAGTTGTTGATCCGAAGTGATTTATATTCGCTAATTGGCCGGAGTGCCCATGAGTTTGCTGAATCCGGTGTTCCTTCTGTACACTAAAAGGCCGGAGTGGCCTGAGTGTAATGAGGACAGAGTGCTTTTTGTCTAATTAAAGGCCGGAGTGGCTGTGTGAGGCCGGAGTTGTTTTTTGACGGAGTGAGTGCATGAAGGTTTGGAACGAAGTGCACTGATTCAAAAGTGGCATGATAAAGCCGAAGTGCACTGGTTCCAAAGTGGCTAGATGATATGGCTGTCTTTGTTACAACTTTTTTTGTGCTGTGTTCGTTTATTTGTTCGGTTTCATGTATTGCTACATGATGGCTCGGGGGATGCCCTAACTTATTGTGCTATCTCTAAGTCGACAAAACACTTGGAGTTAGTACACTGTTTTGTATTTTTTTATTTTAAATTCAATTACTTACTTACAAAAAAAAAAGCATAAATGTGAAATATGAGTGAATACCTTTTCGGAACACATCTTTTTTCTCATTTTAATTATGATCATTTTAGATTCTAATACATATAGAAAACTCATTATTATTACGGACCAGGGCCAATAGGCCTTACCAGCTAATGGTGTGGTCGAACGAGGAAATGAATGTGTTTGCTTCAACACATTCTAAAGTACAGACCCACGCAATTCAACACCCCGTGGTGAACAGTATACCTATCACCCGGTATACGGGGCCATAAACATATGCCACCATCTCCCCCGCGGCTCAAAGGTAATCCTCATCCTTTCACAATAATATCCTAAAACATGTCAGGAAATACTACCTTCTAAAATAAAAATTTTTGGTCTAATTTCATATTTACTTATTCTTTAAAAAATTTCATGCTCATTTTTATCACTTAATTCTCACTTCGGGAGAACGATACATCAATCATGGCATATCGTGGAATTCCTCTCTTATTCTTTTCATCAATTGCATAATTCTTATGAATTTAAGTTCCACATGACTTAAATTACATGCATAATGAACATAAAGTAGGGAAAAAAATTAGAAATCCTTACCACCATAGGCCGAACATAACTTTAAAACTTCTGGACAACTAATTTCCTTCTTTTTTTTGGTAAGTAAGTATTTTGGATTATAGGGAGAAAAAATTACAAAATTAATGTTTTATCTCCAAGTATTTTGACTTGTATTTAAAACATTAAAAGCTGGGGCATACTCTGAGCAGACGGTACAAAGAAAATACCAAAAAAGCCTCTAAGAGGACTACAAGTAACAGATAACAACAAAAGTAGTCTGAAAATACTCCTAAGCTGACACACAAGCATATGCAGAGTAGGAGCAGCATGCGATGCATCTCAAGCACCATCTAGGTACCAAACAAGCCAGCAAACTACAGGAATCAGCATACTGGAGGTACCAAAGTAGCCACCAGCTCACCAAAATAGCCACCAAAAAAGTGCAGCAGTCGGTCTAGAAGCTGAACCGTTTGCCACACAGCATACACTATCTGGAGTCAGCCAGCAGAAACCAAAGCCACACAGCAGCTAAAGACTACTGTTGGGAACTGAACACAGCAGCTCATCAGCATCATCAGTGGCTTGTTCGGCCTGGTGGGAACATCAGCAGCTTCAGCATAGCATCAGCAAAAACCAGAACAGCAGCTCATCACTTCAGAAGCAGAAGAGTAATCAGCAATTGCGACACGGGACTCAGCAGCAAATCAGATAGCACCAATAGCCGCAGTCCATTCATCAATTCCTGGCTTTGATTCGACCAACTTGGCATCAGAAACAGCTGCTCAGCTTCAGCCACAACAGCTCCAAAACAGCAGAGGGACAAAACTGATTTCGGCCAACCCATTAGAATGCAGAACGAATCTGCAGATGACACACAGCATTACCTAACCACTGAGCATCAGAACCAACAAGCTCAATTCTATACCAAAAATGGATAGGGACATCAAAGCAGCAGCTTCTTCTGGCTACATCTATACTGGACAGCAGCTTCTTCCTTCACAATACATGTAACGTAATTTTCGGAGGATACACAAGATAATATATATAATGTACATGTGAATTAATATCCCGATTCACATCCGAAAATATTCCGGTTCACATAAAATTAATGTACACAAAATATATGCGAGTAAACATTAAATAATCAAAATACCCACGTCCATATAGTTAGGGTTTCAAGTTTCTAAGTCCAAATCATGCAATAAATTTAATTAAAATGGGTAAAAGTCATGGGGCGCGGGTTAGGGTTTTCGGAGGACAAAATACGACATAAATCTTACAAATCGGACATAAAATTAGAATATATATATGTTCAATACGTGGGTAACATAAAAATACATGCATGGAAGGGTATCGACACAAAAATACCCAAGGGATCAAAATGAACAGTGTGAAAAGAGAAAGATAAGGATATGAGTGCACTTGTCTCGACCCAATCTACAACTTTTCTAACTAGTTTAGGGTCGGATTCAAACTCGGGAACCTTGGTTTGCTCCTTCTCTCTCTTCCTCTTCATGTTTTCTCTCTCTTCTCTCTCTGGATCGTTATAAAATGACACACAAAATCCCGAACATGTTTTTATAGTCAGATTGGCGCTCGAGCGCTGCTCAAGCACTCATCAAACAAACCATTCTGCCAGTCCACACCCCAAGCACGCTCGAGATTCTGCCCATACACGCCCTAAGCGAGCCTCGAGGCTCCACCCAGGCACCAGGCTTTCCGACTTCTCTTTATACTTCTGAAGCTAATTTTTCGCATACACCTAAACCTATCATTAATTATATTATCTTAATTACCTCCAAATTACTATGTTTGAAATCCGAAACCTCACATAAACAAAGCCACTATATTTTGCAACTCACAGATTGGGTGAAGTCTTTAAATCTATTTAATATATTGGACGTCCAAATATATTACTTCCGTTCAATTACCTTACGATGATTTTCATAAAATACAAACGAGGAGGGTTTCTTCATCACATATCACAAGGTTTTTTCCTATGGGTGGAAAAAGGGAGTCAAAACTTTTGCTTAGGAAGGTCACAAAGCTTTCCCCATAGGAAAAGATCACATATCGAATCATATCATAAAGGTAGAGCCCGAAATCCAAGTAGTGATATATAGATACCACATGCACGACCCATATGCAGATTTTCATGACTTTTTCTATACAGATATATTGATACTGTGATGACCCAGATTCTTAAACATAGAAAGTCCCAGTCATCGAGTCAAAATAATCAAAGGATCGAGGAAAAACTAAAGGTTATCCGGTCAACGCAGTTGACCGGAAAATATAATAAGAAGTTCCAAACCGGCCTTAGAGCATTAAGGCCGGAGCGCATTGTGTGAAGTGAGGCCGAAGTGGCCTGACGACCGGCGTGGCTTTTGTGTGAGAAAAAAGAAGTCCGTCTTCTCTTAGCGTAAAAGAAGTCCGTCCTCCCTTAGTGTAAAAGCAGTCCGGCGTTTCACTTACGCTGAAATCAAGTCCGGCCTGGTGTGTTGGTAAAATCGGAGTAGAATTATGGGTGCAAGGAGAATAAAATCCGAAGTTTATGAAAAGGTGATGGACGGAGTGAATAATAAGAAGATGTTGACCGGAATTGGAGAGTCGACCGACAGTATTGGCAATAAATAATGAGTAGTTGGTCGGAATAAATTAATAGAACTAAAGACAGAAGTAAACTTTAGGATTTAGTTAGAATTCAACTAGGCGGCGACCGAATGGAGTAGGCAAACTAATCTAGTTACTCCACCTACCCTCTGAAGAGAAGTACGGAAGTAAGTTACCTGCCCCACTTACCCCACCAAACCCCTCCTCTATAAAAAGCCAGCGTCGGTTGGTTGATGCTCAGGCTAGCAGAAGGAAGAGAGTGACGGGGAGAAAGCTTCAAGACGGTAAAAATCTAGGAATCAACTCTCAGGCAAGATACTTCGGACGCTACTTTTAAGTTCATGCACTCCGCTTTGAAATTTATGCTTTATATTGCAAGTGTACTTCGGATGCCGTTTTTGAGTTCATGTTTTAAGAATATTGCAAGTATACTCTGCTCTGTTTTGAAGTTCATACTTTACTGCACGTGTACACTGTTATAAAGTTCCTGCTTTCTGCATTAAATATTGACCTCTGCATTGTAAAATGAACTTGGCTACATGAAAATTGAACTCGGATTCCTATATATGTAAAATGAACTCGGTTTCCAACACATAAAATGAACTCCAGTCCTTAATATGAAAATGAGCTCCGGCTTTGTATAAGAAGATGAGCTCCGACCTTAAATGAACTCAGGCCTTAACGTGAAAGGAACTTCGGCTTTTGATAAAATGAGCTCCGGCCTTTGAAGAAAATAAGCTCCGTCCTCTGGCACTCCGTCCTTTTGTTGGAAAAAGAACTTCGGCCTTAATATGAAATGAGCTCCGTCCTTCGAGAAAATGAACTCCGTCCCCTGGAGTAAAAAGCACTCCGTCCCCTTGAGTAAAAAGCACTCCGTCCCTTTGAGCGAAAAGTACTCCGTCTGAAAAGCTCTCCGTCCGAAAGGCACTCCGTCCGAAAAGCACTCCGTCCAAAAGTACTCCAGCCTTTAAGAAAATGAGCTCCGTCTTTCAAGAAAATGAGCTCCGTCCTTTGAGAAAATAAACTCCGTCCAGTAGTGAAAAGCACTCCGTCTAGTAGTGAAAAGCACTCCGTCCTGTTTGTGAAAAGCACTTCGTCCATTTTAATGAAAAGCACTCCGTCCTTGTGTAAAAAGCACTCCGTCCTGTTTATGAAAAGCACTCCGTCCCTTTTAATGAAAAGCACTCCGTCCTTTGTGTAAAAAGCACTCCGTCCCGTTAGTGAAAAGCACTCCGTCCTATTTGTGAAAAGCACTCCGTCCCTTTTAATGAAAAGCACTCCGTCCTTGTGTAAAAAGCACTCCGTCCAGTAGTGAAAAGCACTCTGTCCAGTGGTGAAAAGCACTCCATCCAGTGAGGAAAATGAAACTCCGGCTTTTAAAAGTACTCCAAGTGAAAAGCACTCAGTCTGAAAAGTACTCCGTCTAAAAAGCACTCAGTCCAAAAGGCCCTCCGTCCAAAAAAGCACTCTGTCCTTTGAGTGAAAAGTACTCCGTTTGAAACGTACTCAGTCCAAAAGGCCCTCCGTCCAAAAAGCACTCCGTCCTTTGAGTGAAAAGTACTTCGTCTGAAAAGCACTCAGTCTAAAAGGCCCTCCGTCCAGAAAGCACTCCGTCCTTTGAGTGAAAAGTACTCCGTCTGAAAAGCAATCAGTCCAAAAGGCCCTCCGTACAAAAAGCACTCCGTCATTTGAGTGAAAAGTACTCCGTTCGAAAAGCACTCCGGCTTTCAGTAAAAAGCACTCTGTCCTGTTAGTGAAAAGGCACTCCGTCCAAAAGGCACTCCGTCCAAAGGGCACTCCGTCCAAAAGGCACTCCGTCCAAAAAGCACTCCGGCCTCTTTTAAAAAGAACTCTGGCCTTAAAGGGAAATGAACTCCGGCTTTGAACTCCGCCTTTTGTCAAAAAGAACTCCGTCCCTTTTGTTGGAAAAAGAACTCTGGCTTTAAAATGAACTCCGGCCTTAACGTGAAATGAACTTCGACTTTTAATGAACTCCGTCCCTTGAGGAAAATGAACTTCAGCTTTTGAAAGTATTTCCGTCCAAAAAGAGCTTCGTCCTTTTGAAAGTACTCCGTCAAAAAGAGCTCCGTCCCTTTTTAAAAGTACTCCGTCCAAGCTTTTTGAAGTCCGGCATTTTGAGAAAAGGAACTTCGGCTTTTTGTACTAAAAATGAATCCCAGCTTTGTACTGAAAATGGAACCGGCTCGCCTAACGAGAAAAGAGCTCCGGCCCTTGCTTGATAAAAATCTAAACCGGCCCCAAGTATAATTGTTTCCAAAAATATGTACCAGTACCGATGAAATTGTGTTGTGAAAGTTTGATTTTGAAAATGGGATTTTTGATAAAGAGATGATTTTCGTTACAGTTATTTTGGGACTCGAGACTGACTACAGTCTAGGTAAGTTCTTAGGTGAGGCCTTAGAACTTACGGTGGTAATCGAGGATAGCTCTGTCCATGGAGCAATTCATGGTCCGCCCTGTCCTCAAGGGCGTTAAGCCAGGAGGAACATAGGGCCGACCTTCGGGTAGCACACAGTACAGATATCCCTCGGGATGGGATATATATATGATATGATATGATATGACATGATAGGCCTTGGATTGTGTGGATTGAATACAATCTATCGTCGATCATTCGCCCCTTCCGCTAGTAGGGTACACTGGTAGGGTCTGAAATTGTTAAGATATGTCACAGAAAAAGATAAAATGTATCGTACAGTAAAAAGATGACAGAGTATCATCAGATGAAAAGATGATGATGAATCACATACAGTGAAAAGATGTCAGTGAACAGTATAGAGTATTGTTTTCAGTTTTACCATGCATCAGTAAAGTTATTGTTTTACAGTCTATAGTACGATTTATGAAGTATGAGATTTAATATCGTTATAGTATGTCTTTACTATTTTTCCAGATGGTGTTTTAAACGTTCTGGTTCTGTATGGTTATATGATCGTTTTGGCATAACCGTTTTACAGTTCATATGCATGTACCTTGCTGGGCCTCGGCTCACTGTTTTATATTTTTCCCCCACAGATGAAGCTTTAGAGCTTATGCCTGACGAGTTGGAGTGATTAGAGCTTGTCTGAAGGATTATTAAAGACCCCGGAAGCTTATTTTGGAGAAATATTATTGTAATGACTTGATGGGCTTCTATGGTTAAACATTTTTGGCTATGTACTCGGAAATGAATATGAATGCTTTCGCAAGTGTTAGAATAACTTCCGCTATACTTATGGTTAAAAGTATATGAGTCCTAGATGACATCTGTGATCCTGTGTTGCACCCAACTGGTTTAGTTTGGTTTTCAATTGTATTGCGAATGACGAAATCAAAAAAAAAAAACCGTTCTGTCACAATTGGTATCAGAGAATTAAGATGCATGAGGAATTGATCGATCGAAAAGCGGAAGTATAGGTTTGAACCTCTATACATAATTCCTGTAGGAATAGAAATGGGAAGTTAAGGTAACTTGGACGCTCAAGAAATTGGTTCTTAGGCTAGTGCTAAGTTAGGAATGATGATTTAGTGCGATTGGTTAACTAATGTGTCCTAGTTAGTATTCAAGGAATGTCTTAATACAAAATGTCTCGGTCTCAAAGAAATACTGATAGTGGCTCCTGGATGGGGACGGCTAATATTAGTGATAGGTTGTGGGGACTCCTTAATATTGGAGTTTGGTTTGTGTCAATTGGGTTCTTAAATTGATCAGTATTGATCTAAGGCGTAGGTTAATTAATCTTGGTTTAAGGTCAATCGATTGTGAATTGAAACCAGTAGTTCGTTAAAAATGGTTACCCGATTAACCTAGCAAGTGTAAGGATTAGGCCATTGGCTTGAGGTTGGTATGACTGGAGTAAATTTTAGGTATATCAAGTCCTAGGATGACAATTCATGACCGTTGTGGAAAAATGCTTAAGTGTTTGGACTTTTGGATAGCCTCGGGTTATAATGAGGTTGACGATGTGGATTTTTAGACTTAAGATGGCATTGTGATGACCCCATGTCTGGTAGAAGGAAGATTAGGTTGTGTCAAAATCTATGGAGATCGTTGAGAGTTCCATGCAGAGCCGTGAAAGCATAGACTTTGGTATTATTATAAAATAACCCAAGACCTCAAGGTAGATAAGATGGACTAATAGGGTTTATGAATTTCAGTTAAAAAAAAATGAGGAATCAAGTTTTGTGGAGAAAATGCCCTAATAGGCTTATAACACTTTGGTAGCATGATCTTGGGATCTATAAAATTTTAAATAACGACTATTGAAAAGACCGATTAATGTCCTGAAAGTGTATGGTCTAACTAAAGTTATTAAGGGATCCAACAAGTATTCTTCGAGGATTACAATTCAAGTGAGACGTTTGGCTTAGAAAGATTTGTAATTATCAGAACGAAAGATAAATGCTAGTTTTCGGAAATCAGATAAGGGTAAATAACGATTATGTCATTGGGTTGATCCCAGAAGGTTATCGTGGGATGGAATCCCTTTGAGAAGCGATAAGGTTATGTTACTCTCACGACATGATAGGTGGATACCTTTAATTTAAGTGGGGGAGAAGTCCGTGATTAATGTTACCCCGAATGAAAGATAGAATTAGCAACTAAAGCATCTGTTTGAGAACTTATGGCTTCGTCTTTGAAGATAATCATTAACTAAAGTTTTAAAAGCCGAGATAGTTGTACCATTAAGAAGGGTGATCATATGATATTGTATATAGACAGACGTTTTTAAAGGTTGAGAAAATTAGTAAGTGACTGGATTGCGTCGTTCTGAGTGGTTGAGAATTTGTTTTGTGATAAGAATTAAGACGATTCAGTGCCTGAGGTTTCCCAGAGTAATCCTTGTCGGAGAGAACAACTTCTGGATGAAAGAATACGTGTGATTATGAGACCGTGAGGATCATCAAATTTCGAGGACGAAATTTTTATAAGTGGGGGAGATTGTGACGACCCAGATTCTTAAACATAGAAAGTTCCAGTCATCGAGTCAAAATAATCAAAGGATCGAGGAAAAACTAAAGATTATCCGGTCAACGCAGTTGAGCTAGGAGGAACATAGGCCGACTTTCGGGTGGCACACAGTATAGATATCCCTCGGGATGGGATATATATATGATATGATATGATATGACATGATAGGCCTTGGATTGTGTGGACTGAATACAATCTATTCTCGATCATTCGCCCCTTCTGCTAGTCGGGTACACTGGCAGGGTCTGAAATTGTTAAGATATGTCACAGAAAAAGATGAAATGTATTATACAGTGAAAAGATGACAGAGTATCATCGGATGAAAAGATGATGATGAATCGCATACAATGAAAAGATGTCAGTGAACAGTATAGAGTATTGTTTTCAATTTTACCATACATCAATAAAGTTATTGTTTTACAGTCTATAGTATGATTTATGAAGCATGAGATTTAACATCGTTATAATATGTCTTTACTGTTTTTCCAG
This sequence comes from Nepenthes mirabilis, assembly GCA_025585075.1. Taxonomy (NCBI): domain Eukaryota; kingdom Viridiplantae; phylum Streptophyta; class Magnoliopsida; order Caryophyllales; family Nepenthaceae; genus Nepenthes; species Nepenthes mirabilis. The sequence continues at coordinate 26,794 of JAODPA010073957.1, forward strand.
ATGGTGTTTTAAACGTTCTGGTTCTGCATGGTTATATGATCGTTTTGGCATAACCGTTTTATAGTTCATATGCATGTACCTTGCTGGGCCTCGGCTCACTGTTTTATGTTTTTTCCCCACAGATGAAGCTTTAGAGCTTGCGCTTGACGAGTTGGAGTGATTAGAGCTTGTCTGAAGGATTATTAAAGACCCCGGAAGCTTATTTTGGAGAAATATTATTGTAATGACTTGATGGACTTCTATGGTTAAACATTTTTGGCTATGTATTCGGAAATGAATATTTTGGAATGAATATGAATGTTTCCGTAAGTGTTAGAATAACTTCCGCTATACTTATGGTTAAAAGTATATGGGTCCTAGATGGCATCTGTGATCCTGTGTTGCACCCAACTGGTTTAGTTTGGGTTTTCAATTGTGTTGCGAATGACGGAATCAAAACAAAAAAATCCGTTCCGTCACAGATACACCAATATAATATCTCAAATATTTATTCATTTTTCATAAAATATATAAAACCCTCAAATATTAGCAAAATCCTAAAATAACCGATAAAAAGGACATCCATGAACAAAATTTATCAGATATGAAAATAGACCAAGGATAGAGTATAAAGATATTTACATCAACTTCAAACTAAGTAGATCTGATAAAATGATGCTTTGAACTACCCCTTTTTTCTTCCTCTCTCTTCTTTCTCCTTCTCTTCCTCTCTTCTTTTTTTCCCATGCAAATGGCTGAACAGTGGCACGCTAGACTTTATATAGACAATTAGTGCACAAGCACCACTCTGGCACACCTCAGGCACAACCCCCATTGGAATCAACGCTCGAGCACTGCTTCGAGTGCTCCTCAATCGCCAATCTGCTCGCTTCCTTAATCTAATTATCCTCCAATTTTTATAATACACAATTATTTCAATAAGTCTAAATCAAGACCAAATTAATTAATAATATCGATTTAAATCAAATGGAAACCGGGCATACAACTCCCCCCTCCTTATAAAAATTTTATCATTGAAATTTATATACCTCAAAACTCAAATAGATAAGGGTATATCTCCCGAACTACATCCTCACATTCTCATGTTGCTTCCTCGACTAAATGATTTCTCCAAAACATTTTAACCAACAAAATCATTTTATTCTTCAACACTTGATCATTTCTGTCCAAAATCTGAATTGGAACCTCAACATAAGTCAATTCTTGTCAATTTACAACGATTTGTACTTGATCATGTGCGAAATATCATACACATACTTTCTCAATATTGAAATATAGAAGACATCATGGTAATCCTCCAAACTCTAAGGCAAAGTCAATCTATAGGCTACTTTCCCAACCTGTTGCAAAATCTCAAATGGCCCAATGAATATCAGCTTTAATTTACCTTTCACTCTAAACTATGAGATTTTCTTCCTATGAGATACATTCAAAAATATGTTTCACCCACTTTAAACCTTAAATCGAATCTCATTCTATCTGCATAACTTTTTTTTATGACTTTAAACAACAACCAGTAGATCTCGAATAATCTTAATCTTATCCGAAATGTCCTAAATAATATCGGGGCCCAAAAGCCTTTGATCATCGATCTCTTCCCGATTGATAGGACTCAAAAGGGGTTATCCCAATACTTAACTAATAATTATTATTATAGGCAAATTCTAATAACGGTAAATAATTGTCTCAATTTCTTTTCATCTCCAAAACTGATGCCTTCAACATATTTTTCAAAATCTGAATAGTTCTCTCCAATTGATTGTCTATTTATGGGTGGAATGCCATACTAAATTGTAAGTTGATACCCAAGTCCTTATTCAAACTTTTGTAAAACTTAGACATAAACCTCGGGTCACGATCAGAGACTATCAAAGTTGGAATACTATCAATCTCACAATCTCATTAATGTACAGATGAACTAGCTTATCTCTTGAATACGTCATCCTGATCGACAAAAAGCGAGCCGACTTCATTAGCCTATCCACAATCACCCAAATGGCGTCTAAATTTCTCATCGTTCTAGGTAAATCTAAAATAAAATCAATCATGATATGCTCTTATTTTCAATTGGGAATCGACAGAGGGTGCAAAAATCCTGGAGGCTTCTTATTTTTGACTTTTACTTATTGACATACAATGCACTTTGTCACAAATGCCGTAATCTCCCGCCTCATGTTACGCTACCAAAAACTATTCTTCATATCCTAATATATCTTATTTACTCTGGGATAAATTGTATACTTTGACCTATCAGCCTCATTTAAAATTTTCTCCCTCAATTTCTCAACATTGGGAACACAAATTCTATCTCGAAAATGAAGAATCCCTTTTGCCCGAACATTAAAATCTGCCTGTAACTCATTACCCAAATCTCCGACAATCTCCATTCCATGATGAAGAATCCCAAGATGCGCCCAAGTGGTGCTCATGCACTAATTGTCTATATAAGACACAGCGCACCACTGTTTAGCCATTCACATTTGAGAGAAAGAGAGGAGAAAGAAGAGAGAGGAAGAGAAAAAGATATAGTTTGGAGCATTCTTTTGTCATCTCTGCTTTGCTAAAGGTTTAGATAAGTATCATTATATCCTATCCTTATTCTATTATTGTATCCGATAAACTTTGCTCACATTTGGAGGTCTTAATATGTATGCATGTTATTTTTACTTACCTTATTTACTTCCCTCATACATGAATATCCTTTTTAACTATTATTTTGAAACTTTTTTAATAT
>JAODPA010073968.1:0-29506 GCA_025585075.1 Nepenthes mirabilis
TATTATATTATACTTTTCTTTTATTTTCAAATCCCAATTAGCATTAATATAACATGGGCGCATTCCGGCCACTCCGAAATTTTGATCATTCTTAAAATTTTGTAATATTTTAATTTATTTTTATCACGTCTGAAATACCCATAATGACAATAAATTTTAAAATAATCTGAATTGGGATCTGGATATTACATGGAATGCCACCCACCACAAAAAATACTATAAAGGATCCATAGCATGCCCAGGTAAGGTGTGCATACATGGTCCGGAGTGCTTTTACATGTATCACATTTTCATTAATGAGGTTGTTGTTTTCATCTTTTTGACTAACTATTCATATGAGTGCATGCATGCTTGTCATTTCAAAGAAAAAAAATGACCTAGATTGCCCCTACTTGCATGCTTGTCATTTCAAAGATAAAAAATCACCTAGATTATCCCTAAGTCAATGTGAGGTCCCGGGTCCCAAATTATTACCTTTGATGAGGCAATTAAGTTGATGTAATTAAGTTTAGGATCTATATTTGCAGGTGGATATGTTTTGAAAGCAAAATTATGGAATTGGGATGCTGCTTGCTTGACGCCTCAGCCCAGCAAGCAGGCGCTAGCCGAGTGCTCAAGCAGGTGCCAAAACTAATAGCGCCGCGCCCGAAGCGTGCCAGCGAGTGCTTGAGTGCGGGAAGGCAAAATGTGTGTGCCTGCCGTGCCGTCGATGGGCACTCGAGCGCCAGTCTAATATAAAGTCACATATGGGTTTCTCTTTCCCAATTTTCAACCTACTTTCTGAGGAAGAGAGAGAGAATTGAATGAGGAAGAGAGAGAAGGTGGGCTTCGAGGCTCCTGAGTCCGATTTCGTTCGAGAGTAAGTTAGGAAAGTGATAGATCGAGTCGAGGTAAGTGCACTCCCATCTTTTTATTTCATTTTTACACGCTTTCAATTTGTCTCCTTCGGGTAATATTATTTCGATACTTATTTTGGGTTACCCATAATCTCAACCTGCAAATATTTTAATTTCATGTCTGATTTATGAGATTTGAGTATTTTTTGCATTTGAAAAACCCTAACCGTGCCTAGCTTCATTGTCACCAAAAATTCCTATAATTTCGGCATGATTTGGCTTGGGATATGGGTTACCCATGTCTTGAAAATGAATTATTGTTAGTACGGATGTCCAATTTGATGATTTGGTTCATTAATTGCTCTAACGAAGCCCTAACTCCGCACCCCGAAGTTTTTACTCCTCTAAATTGGGACTTTTGCTTAATTTAGCTTAAGGAAATTATGAACCTATGTGTTGAATGCGATGAATTTATAAATAGTTTGCATGAACTATGAAATTGCTAATTATAAGTGTTTTGAAAATCATAATTGAATATTTTATAAGGAAAATTGTACCGGAAGCTTTAATTCGAGCTTGGCATAAATTGGTAATAATTTCTAAGCTTCGAATTAAGTTAGGTATGTGATGAAAATGCATGATTTATGAATAACGTTAAGAAGGAGGATATTCTGCATTTTAGCTATGGACTTTAGTCACGGGTTTCGGCTACGGGCCTTAGCTATGGGTTTTGGTCACGGGCTTTGACCACTGGCCTTAGGTATGGGCTTCGGCCACTTGCCTTAGCTATAGGTTTTGGCCACGAGTTTTAGCCATGGGTCTTAGCTATGGGCTTCGACTATGGATCGTTCTCCCGGAGTGAGAATTATGAAAATTTAGGCTTAAGAGCATAATTTTCAAAGAAAATAAGAAGTTAAGAACAAGTTTCCAATATAACTTGACCAGATAAAAAAATTAGAGACAAATAAAGAAATTGAATGGCGTTATGAAGGTTTTACCCTTATTGATTGTTTTGGGAACGTAATCACTGTCATCTTTCCTGGACACATTTTATGTATATATGTATATGTCGTTATAGTTTGATGATTAATTGCATGTTCTTAAATGTTTATGTGCCTTACTGAACTTTGACTCACCCCTTATTGTTTTTACTAACCCCCAAATGGACAACACGAGTTCTTGTTTGATGAGAAAGATTGAAGGACTAATGTTAGTTGAGGGCGGGAAATGTGATACGATGTATTTTAGGTTGTTCTTTTGTATTTTGGTATAGTTATTATTCTTTTGGGGGCAGAAAAGTGTATATGTATAATTTTTCTGCATTGAAAGCTAATAGGCCTAAGCCTAGATGGATGGAATATTTTGTTAAATTTTGGTATACTTTGCAGGTCATGTGATGAAATTTCAGGGCTTTAGCGGCATCTCTTTGTCCCAATAGGCGTCTAGAGACCCAATGTTGGAGCCGTAAAATATTGTGGCGGTTGTGGATCTTGTTGTTGAAGATTATGTGTGTTCTTAGATGATCTTTTGATCTTGTTTAGAATTAAAATTTATTATTAAGCAGGTTTTGTATTGATTCGATGTTTGTATTACAGTCAGACCCTTGTCGATTTTTTATTTAGATATGGGATGTCATAGGTGGTATTAGATAATGGTTTGAGAGATGCCATAAGATTGGATTCATTGATCTTAGTTTGAGGTTTAGGCTGATCTGGTTTGGTTTGAAGTTTAGTTTGAACTCCTTGCTGGGGTAGTTTTGTTAAGTCTGATGCCATAACTAATTTTGTTGTTTATGAGTATGTTGATAGGAGTAAGAGTATTTGGCTGAGGAAGAAGTTTTGGCACCAGTTCTCAACCGAACTGGGAGGAGGAGTATCTAAACATTATGACAAGGATGGCAAATGTTATGGAAATGATGGCTTAGGGACATCACCAACCAGAGCCTGCCCTAGCCCCTGCTCCAACTCCGGTTGTTCAAGGAGCTACAGCTTATGATCGATTCAACAATGAGAGGGCACCAGAGTTCTTGGGAGACCTAGATCCCACCAAGGCAGAGGTATGGATTAGGAGGATCAAAAAGATTTTCAATGTTATTAGCTATCCAAAGGACGATAAAGTGACATTTGCCACGTACAAGTTGGAGGGTGAGGCAGACCATTGGTGCTAAATACAAAAGGGAACTTTGGGCGTTGAGGAGGATCATATTACTTGGGAAATGTTCAAGGATGAGTTTTTTGAGCAGTACTTCCTGACTAATTTGAGAGAGCAAAAAGAAGATGAGCTTGCCCAGCTTCGGCAAGGAAATCGAACCGTGTTTAAGTATGCAGCAAAGTTCATGAAATTATCCCAATATGCCCTACGCGTAGTTGATGACCCAGCCAGGAAGGTCAGGAAGTTCCAATCTGGGTTGAAGGACGACATCAGAAGATAGCTGGTCACGCACAAATTGCACAACTATGGAGAGATTTTGGACCGGGCTCTCATTTTCAAAAAGGAGCTCGAACAGCAACAGCATTTTGCTAAGAAGGCCGGGAATCGAGGAAGCTCGGATGCTAGTCTAAGTTTGGGGTTAGGAGGACCTCCTAGAAGGATCAAGCCAGATGAAAAGGGAAAGAGAAAGTCAGAGCAACCAGTACAGCCTAGTCCACCGGCATCGGCTGGTGTGTGTGATTTTTGTGGGAGATTCCACAAGGGGAAGCCATGTTACAAGTGTATGGGAGCTTGTTTCAATTGTGGCAACACGGATCACCTAGTTAAAGATTATTCCATTCCGAGGAGTCTAGTGGAGAAGAAGCCCATAGTTTCGGGGAAAGCCATTGTAGTCACGGCTAAGGATGTAGAAGCATCGCCAAATGTTGTGGAAGGTATTATCACTATTTTTAATACTCCTGTGCATGTTCTTCTAGATTCATGGTCGACCCATTCTTTTGTGTCTCTGAGTTTTGCAAGTAATTTGTTGTCACCTTCGAGGATATTGGATCATATTATGGTTGTTTCCACACCCTCGGGTTTGCCAGTGGTCACCGATATTATGTATCCAAGGTGTGAGGTCTGGATTAATGGGTTGCAGTTGATGGTGGATTTGTTCTTGTTGGAGATGTGTGACTTTGATGTGATCCTAAGTATGAATTGGTTGGCAAGCTATCACACCTATGTGGATTGCTTCCACAAACAAGTTCACTTTGCCATTCCGGGATGTGAATCGTTCTATTTTCAAGGCATGGTGTGGAAGGGACCACCTTGCTTTATCTTAGCCTTGCACGCTCGTCATTTGATGGATTCCAGATGCCAAGCCTATTTAGAGTATGCTTGGATGATTGGAAGTCATAGTGTGTTGACTAAGGACATCCCGGTGGTTAACAAGTTTAATGATGTTTTTTCCGAGGAATTGCCTGGGTTGCCACCCAATCGCGAGATAAAATTTGAGATTGAGTTTGTTCCTGGTTTGGCCCCTATCTCGAAGGCACTATACAGAATGGCACCTACTAAATTGAATGAGTTAAAACAGTAGTTGCAGGTGCTTTTGGATAAGGGGTTTATTCGGCCAAGTGTACCCCCTTGGGGTGCCCCGGTGCTTTTCATAAAGAAGAAGGATGGGATGATGTGGCTTTATATTGACTATCGGGAGTTAAACAAGATTATCATTAAGAATAAGTACCCATTGCCCAGGATAGATGACTTTTTTAATCAATTACAAGGGGTGCAAGTGTTTTCGAAGATTGATCTTCGTTTGGGGTACCACCAGCTGAGAATTAGAGGGGAGGACATGACAAAGACGGCCTTTCGATCGAGATATGGGCATTATGAATTTCTAGTTATGTCTTTTGGACTGATAAATGCCCCCGCGGCTTTCATGGATTTGATAAATCGGGTATTTCGGCCATATTTGGACAAGTTTATTGATGGCATTTTGATTTATTCGAAGAGTTGTGATGAGCACAAGGCACATTTGAGGATTGCCCTTTATACCCTTTGAGAGGAGAAATTATATGCCAAGTTGAAGAAATGTGAATTTTTGCTAGAAGATGTTACGTTTTTGGGACATGTTATATCAAAGGGAGGCATTTCTGTAGACCTGAAAAAGACCGAAGTTGTTGCTAATTGGAGCCGACCATATTGGAGACTGAGGTCTGAAGTTTCCTTGGGTTGGCGGGTTATTGTCGGAGATTCATGAAAAATTTCTCCAGGATTTCTTTGCTGATGACCTGACTAACAAGGAAGGATGCTAAATTTTCTTGGAAAAGGGGATGTGAGAAAAGTTTCCAAGAGCTTAAGGACATCTGCCTTAATCTTAACAATTTTAGAAGGTGTCGATGGGTTTGAGGTTTATTGTGATGTGAGCAAGATAGGATTAGGTTGCGTTCTTATGCAGTATGGAAAGGTGATAGCCTATGGATCAAGGCAGTAAAAAATTCATGAAAAGAACTACCCGACACATGATTTGAAGTTAGTGGCGGTGATCTTTGCTTTGAAGATCTGGATGCATTATTTATATAGTGTAAAGTTTATAGTATATTTAGACCACAAGAGCCTCAAATATCCCTTTTTCCAAAAAGAGTTGAATATGAGGCAGAGAAAATGGATTGACTATTTGAAAAACTTTGATTGTGGAATCCAATACCAGCCAGAAAAAGGCAATATGGTGGCTGATACTTTGAGTCGTCAAACGAGTTTAGTGGCTCACTTGAGGATTAAGAAAATAAAAATGTTAGAATGTATGAAGCAGTGCGATATCCGAAAGTATGCCCAATGAAATCGGATGATTTTGTCATATTTTGGGATCCAGCCGGAGATATTGAACCGGTTTAAGGAAAATCAGATGAGTGACCCTTTCTTGGCCTCCATTATGGGAGATTTGAACCAAGGCTCTCAAGTTGAATGTAGTATCTGAGCTGATGGAGTTTTGAGGTTTTGAGACCAAATTTGTATATCTAACGTCGGAGAATTGAAAGAAGAAATCATGAAAGAGGCTCATCGGTCCCGGTACACGATTCACCTGGAAATTAATAAGATGTATCTAGATTTGAGAAAAATATTTTGGTGGAGGAATATGAAGAAAGAGATTGCGGCCTTTGTGGGTAGATGCTTGGTGTGTCAATAGTTGAAGGCCAAATGTGGGAAGCCATCTACTCTCTTATAGCCTTTGCCTATTCCTAATTGGAAATTGTAAAGATATATGCATGGCTTTTGTATCGGGTTTGCTGAGGACGCCTAGGAACCATGATGCCATTTGGGTGATCGTCAATCGCCTTATTAAGTCAGCGCATTTTCTAGCCATTCGGGTGACTTATTTGAGGGATCGCTTAACCCGAATGTACATTAATGAGATAGTGCGATTGCATGGAGTGCCGGTGACCATTATGTCTGATCGAGACCCAAGGTTTGTCTCAAAGTTTTGGGAGAGATTGCACTGTGAATTAGGGTCAGATCTAAAATTTACTGCAACTTATCACTCGCAAATGAATGGATAGTCTGAATGAACCATCCAGATTTTGGAGGACATGCTGCAATCCTCAGTGATGGGGTTAGGAGGCAATTGGGAATAAAAATTTGGACTTGGCGGAATTTGTTTATAATAACAGTTATCAGGTGATCATTGGGATGGCCCCCTTTGAAGCTCTGTATGGAAGGAAATGTCACTCGCCTATTCATTGGGAGGAGACGGGTGATAGACGGCTTACAGGGTCGACAATCGTTAAGGAGACCTCTGATAAAATTGTGATGATCCATGAGAAACTGAAGTTGGTTTAGAGCCTGCAGAAGAGCTATGCCGATTGGAGAAGGTCGGAATTGAGATTTGAGGTTGGAGATTTTGTATTTCTGAATGTATCATCATCAAAGGGCGTAGCCAGATTTGGGGTTTGAGGAAAATTGAAATCGAGGTTTATTGGCCCATTAGAGATTTTGGAGAAAGTGGGAGAGGTGCATAATGTCTTCCACGTGTCGATGCTCCGAAAGTACATTTACGACCCCAATTGTGTGATTGATTTTGAGCCTCTGTTGATTACAGAAGATTTGTCTCATGTTGAGGAGCCCATGCAAATATTGGATTGTAGAGACGAAGTGTTTTGATCAAAAACAATCCCTTTGGTCAATGTCTTACAGAGAAACCATGCTATGGAGAAGGCCACGTGGGAAAAGGAGGATGAGATCCGGAAAAGGTATCCCCATTTGTTTTAAGGTATGTGTATTTGTTCATCTTTTTAGAATCGTTAATTTCGAGGATGAAATTTTCCTAGGGGGGAGATTGTGAGGTCTTGGGTCCCAAATTATTATCTTCGATGAGGCAATTAAGTTGATGTAATTAAGTTTAGGCTCTATATTTGTGGGTAGATATGTTCCGGAAGCAAAATTGTGGAATTGGGATGCTGCCTGTTGGGCTCCTTAGCCTAGCAAGCGGGCCTTTCCGAGCACTCAAGCACGGCAAGCAGGTGCCAAAACCAATAGCACCGCGCCCGAAGCGCACTAGCGAGCGCTTGAGTGCAAGGAGGCTGAATGTGAGCGCTTGCCGCGCCCTCGATGGGCACTCGAGCGCTAGTCTGATATAAAGTCGTGCGTGGTTTCTCTTTTCCATTTTTTGCCCAACTTTCTGAGAAAGAGAGAGAGAGAGAACCGAAGGAGGAAGAGAGAGAATGTGGTTTCGAGGTTCTCGAGTTCGATTCCGTTCGAGAGCAAGTTAGGAAAGTGATAGATCGGGTCGAGGCAAATGTACTCCTACTTTTTTATTTCGTTTTTACGCACTTTCATTTTGTCTCCTTTAGGTAATTTTGTTCCGATACTTATTTTGGGTTATCTTTTGGGTTACCCATAATTTCAACTTGCAAATACTTTGATTTTATGTCCGATTTGTGAGATTTGAGTGATTTTTCACGTCTGAAAAACCCTAACCACGCCTAGCTTCGATGTCACTTGAAATTCCTATAATTTCGGCTTGATTTGGCTTGGGATATGAGTTACCCAATTCTTGAAAGCAATAATTTTGGCATATACGGCTCACATGTTGAAGAGAAAAATCTCGCATTCAAAATCATGCGACAAGGTTTATTCTAGCCCATGATGAAGCGAGACAACATGGACTTCGTCAAAAGGCGTGAGAGCTGCCAAATTTACAGGTCCATGAGCCACCAGCCACACACGGAGTTGTAGAGCATGCAAACCTCATGGCCGTTTGCACAATGGGAGATCGATATCCTTGGGCCCATGCCCTTGGCCTTCGGACAGAGAAAATTTTTCATCGTTAGTATCGACTACTTCACTAAGTAGGTCAAAGCAACCCTCTGGCACACACAACTGAGCAAAATGTAACGAAGTTCGTCCATCAAAATATTGTTTGTTTGTTTAGGATTTCTGAGATCATTGTCATCAACAACGAAATCTAATTCATTGGAAAACGATTTACCAAATACTACACAAGCTTGCATATCAGACTGGTCCACACATTCATGGCGTTCCCGTAGGATAACGCTGAGGTCAAAATGACCAACCGGACATAGCTGCATGGGCTAAAGACTAAACTCGACGACGCAGGGGGTTTCTACGCCGATGTGCTACCATCTGTTCTATGGTTTTATTGAACAACCCCTGTGGGAGCCAACACGGGAAATGCCCTTTAGTCTATATTACAGGGTTGAAGCGGTTGTCCTCGTCAAAGTAGGGCTGCCTTGTCTCCGGATCGAATGCTTCAACCATGTTAGCAACTCTCAGCGGCTTAGAGAGCACCCAGACTTGCTTCTAGAAGCTTGCGACGTGGCGTGCCTGAGGACGGTAACCTACAAGCAGCGCATCGCTCAATACTACAATAAGCGGGTAAAGGCTCGCCCTCTCGAGGTCGGGGATTTGGTCCTATGGAGTGTAGAGGCAACGGGCAAAATTGCTCACAGGAACAAACTCTCTTCGAACTGGGAGGGGCCATTTCTTATCTCAGCGATCCTCCGAAGCAGGGCATATAAGCTACCCACCCAGGATGGCAAACTGGTCCCTTGGACCCGGAATGCCACCCACCTCAAAATATACTATCAATGATCCATAGACATGCTCAGGTAAGGTGTGCATACATGGTCCGGAGTGCTTGTACATGCATCACATTTTCATTAATAAGATTGTTGTTTTCATCTTTTTGACCAACTGTTCATATGAGTCCATGCATGCTTGTTATTTCAAAGATAAAAAATGACCTAGATTGCCCATAAGTTAATGTGAGGTCTCGGGTCCCAAATTGTTATCTTTGATGAGGCAATTAAGTTGATGTAATTAAGTTTAGGCTTTATATTTGCTAGTGGATATGTTTCGGAAGCAAAATTGTGGAATTGAGATGCTACTTGTTAGGCGCCTACCGAGCGCTCGACCACGGCAGGCAGATGCCAAAGCCAGTAGCGCCACGCCTGGAGTGTGCCAGCGAGTGCTCGAGCGCGGGGTGGCAAAATGTGCGCACCTGCTGCGCGCTTGACTGGTGCTCGAGTGCCAGTCTGATATAAAGTCGAGTGCGGGTTTCTCTTTCTCATTTTTCGTCCGACTTTTTAGGAAGAGAGAGAGAGAACTGAAGGAGGAAGACAGAGAAGGTGGGTTTCGAGGCTCTCGAGTCCAATTCCGTTCAAGGGCGAGTTAAAAAAGTGATAAATCAGGTCAAGGCAAGTATACTCTGACCTTTTTATTTCATTTTTACACACTTTCATTTTGTTTCCTTCGGGTAATATTGTTCCGATGCTTATTTTGGGTTATATTTTGGGTTACCCATAATCTCAACTTGCAAATACTTTGATTTCATGTCCGATTTGTGAGATTTGAGTTTTTTTCGCATTCGAAAAACCCTAACCACTCCCAGCTTCGATGTCTCCTGAAATTCCTATAATTTCGGCATGATTTGGCTTGGGATATGAGTTACTCATGTCTTGAAAACGAATGATTGTTAGTATGGATGTCCAATTCGATGATTTGGGCGTTAATTGCTCTAATGAAGCCCTAACTCCGCGCCCCAAAGTTTTTACTCCTTTAAATTGGGACTTTTGCTTAATTTAGCTTAAGGAAATTATGAACCTATGTGTTGAATGCAATGAATTTATAAATGGTTCGCATGAATTATGAAATTGCTAATCATAAGTGTTTCGAAAGTTATAATTGAATTGTTTATAAGGAAAATTGTACCGGAAGCTTTAATTCGAGCTTGGCATAAATTGGTTATAATTTCTAAGATTTGAGTTAAGTTAGGTATGTGATAGAAATGTATGATTTATGAATAACATTAAGAATGGGGATATTCTACACTTTAGCTATGGGCTTTGGTCACAGGTTTCGGTTACGGGCTTTGACCACGGGCCTTAACTATGGGCTTTGGTCACGGGCTTCAGCTACGAGCTTTAGTTATGGGCTTTGGCCATGGGTTTCGGCTACGAGCCTTAGTTATCGGTTTTGGCCACGGGCCTTAGCTATGGGTTTCGGCTATAGATCGTTCTCTTGGAGTGAGAACTATGAAAATTTGAGATTTAGAGAAGAATTCTCTAAGAAAATAAGAAGTTAAGAATAAGTTTTCAGTATGACTTGACCAGATAAGAAATTAGAAATGAATAAAGAAATTGAATGGCATTATGAAGGTTTTACCCTTATTGATTGTTTTGGGAACGTAACCACAGTCATCTTTCCTGGACACATTTTATGTATATATGTATATGTCGTTATATTTTGATCGTTAATTGCATGTTCTTAAATGTTTTTGTGCTTTCTGAGTTTTAACTCACCATTTGCTGTTTTTACTAATCCCTAGATGGACAACATGAGTTTTTATCCGACGAGCAGGATTGAAGGACTAATGTTAGTTGAGGGCGGAAAATATGATATGATGTATTTTGGGTTGTTCCTTTGTATTTTGGTATAGTTATTATTCTTTTGGGGGTAGAAAAGTGTATATCTATAATTCTTCTACATTGAAAGTTAGTAGGCCTAAGCCAAGATGGATGGAATATTCTGTTGAATTTTGGTATACTTTGTAGGTTATGTGATGAAATTTCAAGGCTTTAGCGACATCTCTCTGTCCCAACAGGCCTCTAGAGAACCAATATTGGAGCCACAAAATATTATTGTTGTGGACCCTGTTGTTGAATATTATGTGTGTTGTTGGATGATTTTTTGATCTTGTTTAGAATTAAATTTTATTATTAAGAGGGTTTTTTATTGGCCCGACATCCATATTACAGTTGGACTCTTACCTGTTTTTGGTTTGGATACGGGACATCACATTTAAGGAGACGCTCGTCCCCTTGTAAGGAAAACCTTGGCCCTGCGCCGAACGGGCCACCAGTGTCGAACTCCAAACCTCGGCTCTGCATCGAAAGGCCCTTAGCAACCACGAAACCTTAACCCCATGTCGAGCGGCCCACTAGCAGTCAAACTCTAGACATCGGTTCCGTATTACAAGGCCCTTAGCGGCCACGAAACCTTTGCCCCATGGCAAGCGGCGCACTAGCGGTCGAATGCTAAACGCTGGCTCCATGCCAAAAGGCCCTTAATGGCCGAGAAACCTTGGCTCTATGCCTAGCGGCCCATGTGCAGTCGAATAAGCAAACCAGGGGGCTCCAGAAGCTCCCAACGAAACGACCATTGAAACCTTAGGGGGCCTAAGTGGCAGGCGTGTGGCAATCTTCTTCCGAAGAATAGAGCACCCTCAGTCAATGATGGTTGACTAGCTAGGACCATGCACACGTGAGAGACAACGCCGCGAGTAGGGCCACTCATCAAAACGGTGTTGTGCAATGGCCTAAGACCCAGAGTCCAACTGCTGTGGCCTCAAAACCCATCTGGCCCTTGAGAGACTCCACCCTAGGCGTGCGGCGACGTCCAACTCACTGGATCGAGCACCCCACTAAACGTGAGATGCAACGGCATCCTCAACCGAGGATGAGCACAATGCAAATGGCTCCCGAAACGAGCATTGGTAACGATAGCAAACCAGCTTAACAGACACAACAAGAGGAACAATAACATTCCGAGCAATTGGAAGAAAAAAAAAGGTATACTTTATTGATTGTTCAAGTTGGAGGTTACAAGGCTACTCTCAAAAGCTGTACAAGGAAAAATGTACAAAGGATCCGATTGCCCTAAGTGCTAGAAGGCCCTGCTCACTCCGGGAAGTCGGTCAAGCGCGAGCTTTCTTTGATTCCGTCGCGACGGGGGTCGAAGATCCCCACAGAGATGTTCAAAACCAAAAGGGACGCTATGCGACGACATAGGCGTATGCCGTCCCAAAACCTCGTGTCCAGAACTCAAGTCATCTCCTCCGGGGGAAGTCAAACTCGCAAGCCGGCCTTAGCACGGACACTCTGGTCCTGCAAGTTAGAAATGAGGTCCCCAACAACCATTAGCTCACCCTTTAGCCGTTCAACCTCCTTCTTTAGCGCGGTAACCTCATCCTTCCAATGTTGCGTAGTTGCCTGCTTGGCCTCCTCTTGAACTCGACAAGTGAGCTCGTCACATTGTGAAAGAGCTGCATGGATGTATCGAATCGCGGCCGAGGACTGTAAAAGAGAAAAAGGGATGGAAACTCCGTGAGTCCTAGCAACATGGGAAAATATTGCACAAAAGAGATCGGCAAGCAAATCCCTTACTTGACGAATGAAGCAGTCATACCTCAATGAAAGGCTCTTCCTCGACGAAAGGCTCCTCTGCAGCACTAGGCAAGTCCGGCATGACCCTAGATGCAGGCTCACCTGGGGGCTCCAGCCATTCAACAGCCTTCTCTATCTCGCTTGCCAGAACCTGCCAACCAGTGGTTCAATGGTGAACCCTTTGGATGTGCCAGCCTCCACAGCAAACTCAGGCTCCATAATGAGGGGCTCGGGTAACTCCACAATTGGCGCATCGATTGCCTCCGAGGTATTCGTAGGCACAGCATCAGTCTCAAGGCCATCTACCTCAACAAGCTCTATGGTGCTGACCGCCACCTCCTCGATGTCCGCAGCGACTTCCTCTCCGATGGGTTCAGTTGGCCCCTCGCGATGGGAAGGTCCCGCCTCAACATCAAGAAGGGGACTCGGCGTGAACCCCTGACCCGAGGGATAGCCAATGAAGGGGACACCATACTTTGCTAGAGCAACGGCTGAAATCGGTGGACACTTAGCATCTCCCTTCGACATCTGCGACCTCGGCTCCTGTACTTCAACAGCAGTTTCAACAGGCATCATCGGGATAGACTCAGCGGACTGACCTGATGTACCAGGCAATATCAAGGCCCTCCTGCTTGAAGTTCCTCTTGCACGCTTGAGCCTTTTCAAGGCTGCCATATCCTCGTCAGAGGGGGACTCCAGGGAAAACGACGAGCCACTTTACTCAAGTGACTCCTAGATGGTCAAGGCACCGGCCTTCCTCTTCAGCTCTATAGCTACCTCCTTGCTGCCTGTGGGCTTCTACCTAATGACCGTAAAAATCTCAGGGGTCAAGTAATACCCTTGAGTGTAGAATACACCGATTGCCGCCTGTATGTGATCGATCAGCTTCTTCTCTTCCTTCTCCTCCTTACTCACACTCTGCAGAAGAAATCATTCACAAGACCCCACTCATTGGGGATATCTCACTCCAGAGGGGCCTCCAAGAAGAAGAAGCAATTCTTTCAATTCTTCATCAAGTCGGGGTTCGTTCCTTGAAAGTAGAAGCCTGGGCAAGGAGACATGGAAATCCACTTCTCCGACTGGTTGAAGTGAAAGATCACCTTCACCGAGTGTACACGGAACACACAAGCATGAAGGTGCACGAAAACGCACAAGGACACTAGGTAGCGCATGGAATTAGGGTGAAACTGTGCCACCGGAATGCATAGCGTCTCAAAGATCCCGAATAAGTCCAATGCAACTTGGAAGCAAAGCCCACCCTTTAGGTGGTGCTCATATACAGTGATGAAACCCTCAGGGGGTGCGTTTACTCTTCCCTCCTCACCAGGAAGGAGGTGGGCCAAATCGCCAAGAATATGATAACTCACCCTCAAAGTTGCAATGGTGCACCCCGAAAGAACTGACTTAAATCTCACCCACTATTTGTTGAATCGTGAGAGAAGGAGAACTTTTCTTTTTTTTCCATGGATGCCGGAAGCAGGAGATCACAAAGTGTGAATGCCGTTAGGGAGTCCCGTTTAAATAGGCGACACGAAAGGATATCAAACAACGCTGCATAGGAAAACCCAATGGTTGCCCCTAATGATGCTGTGACACGCGTTCCTCCAGCAAGGCATGACACGCCTGTCCAACGCAGCCCATTATAGAGCCTGACAAACGGTCACTCAACTCGAGTTGCAACCGCCTGCCAAATCTTGACCGTCACACTAATCAATTAATACAGGGATATCAGGCGCCAGGAATAATGACAATGGTAGCTCATCCGACTTCCAGACCAGAAACGCAGCACACGACACTTGAATGCAATCATGCTAAAACAAATAAATTGCCCTATTAAAAAAGAAATTTTATTAATAAAGTTTCTTTACAAAAAAGGCCAGCCAATGGCCACAAAAATACAACAGTACTATCTGCACCTATTGGGCTTGGTAGGGTTGGAAGATAGAAACTTAGTCAACTTCAATCGCGTCTGGGCGCCCACATTTCGGGAGTCTAGGAGGCTTGTGGGAAGCCAGGTGCCGCCAGAGAAACTATCCTCCAACTCAGACGGATTCCTTCCTAGAACCGTCCTTCCAGCATCGGAACCAGATCTTCCGAGCGGATCCTTGACCTTAGTTTGGCCTCCAATTGAGCATGGATAACGTGCTCTTCTCAGAGTCTTGGAGAGTCACAATCCATATCTGAGCTTCCGAATTGGCGTCGGCCAATTGCAATGACCTCGCCTCCGACTCTAACCGGGCTTGTTCGGAGTAAGCCACGCATGCCCGACTATGTTTGATGTCAGCAATGGCTACCTGTAGCCGACTCTCAGCCTCCTCAACTGCTCACTAGGTCCATCAAATCAACCGATTGACTTCCTCAGGCCTTTGGTGCCGAAAGGAATTGGAAATCCGTTCAGATTTAAAGCTTGGCGGCACTCTTAGAGGCCTCGCCGGCCCAAGGATTGAATGGTCTAAAAGGCAACCTTCCGCTGCCGCTACGGTTGGATCCACCTCTTCATAGCCTCTCAGCTCTTGTTTCCCCCATCTCGACTCCTCAGTGGGGGGCTCAAATCCTGATGAGGAGGATGATCCGGCTAATAGCCTTGGAGTGAAGTCAAAAATTTTGTCTACCATTGTCGAGATCATAGCCAAAGGAAATAGGAAATGACTACGGAGTCAAGTTTCACGTCTCATAGCAACAAGAAAAGACCCAAATTGAAGGGGCTTTGGTGCTTAAATAGCCAGAATCCCCCCAAGGAAATGGCATTGTTTAACAAAGGCAAGGCATACCATCACCCAACAAAGTTCCTCCACGTGACGACACCCTAAAGCATCGCGCCTTTTCAAGGAAAGGTAATCAGATGCAATGGCTCTGCGGTTCCCAGCACATTAAATGCGCTGACGCGACAGTTCTGTAGTTCTTAGCATATTAAATGTGCAGACGCGACTTGATTAACGCGGCCTCCGTCAATGATGTTCAGCTACCCGAGACAAGATGCAAGCGGCTCTCGCCAGGTCATCTCGTCAACGGTCCAAATACGGAGTTGAGGGATGGATGCCAGCCGGGATTGCCGCGAGCCACTCGGCACTCAAAATATACAAGTGATCAAACATGTATGGCGGCAAGAGGGCCCTTCAGCCTTTGAGTCATATCAAACAGCAGTACAGAAGAAATTCAATAGCACTAGAAGTAAAAGAAAATGTCAATGCTTTAATTCATTGAAGTGTTCGTTACAAGATACAAGACTTGTACCAATGCAAGCACACACACACACACACACACACACACACACACATAAAGAGGATGAAGCAAAATACAAGGAGCAGAAGAAGAATGGCACTCGCCAAGCTAGCTCAGTCCCATTCAGAAGATGCTACATCATGAGTCACCTCATTCTGGTAGTGTGATGGACCACATTTTTTAACTAGAATCCGACAGAGTTTCAGTTATAAATGGTTATTAAACTAATACAAACCTGTACAAAATTCCTATACAGCACAAATATACATTTATAATTCACAACACAGGATCCAAATAGCCACAAATATTTTGTGGCACCAACGTCATAATACCGGTTACAACATTGGCTCAGATAATATACCACTAGGTATCTAAACAAACCATCAAAAACCTCCAGAAGCACATACATCCTTCAAATACAGCAAAAACTAACTATCTATATGTCATCCACATACACATACATCAATACATATCCATAAAAAATGATACAAAATACTTCAAACAGGGGTACAAAATCATAGTAACTAAGTTCTCAAAAGTATCATCCAAGTCTTCAGCCTAGTCGTCTTCTAATCTTCACTCCGCCCCATCAGGTATGTGATCGTGCTCATCTGAAGGAAGAAAAATAGTAATGAGCGAGCCAAATACTCAATAATATACAATATAATCAAGGATTTTGTGCAATATACTCAAAGTAAAGTAAGGGAAGGGAATAATAGTATAATATGAATTGGATATGCATGAAGCATGGACAAATATCTTTTCGGAATACATTTATCTTTCATATTTTATTTCTGATCATTTTAGATTCTAAAATATACATAAATTTTATTATTTTTGTGGATCAGGGCTAATAGACTTACCAGCTAACGGTGTGGTCGAATGAGGAAAGGAATATATATACTTTCACACATTTTAAGACACAAATCCATACAAATTAAAATTACATGGTGAGCGGTATAACTTTAACCCAATATATGGAGCCATAAAACATATGCCACCATATCCCCTGTGGCCTAGAGGCAGTCATTGTACTACTATAGTAATATCCTAAGACATGCCAAGGAATACTACCATCTAAAATATAAATTCTTAATCCAATTTTATGATTATATATTCTTAGAAAAATTCCATACTCATTCATAACACGTTCTCACTCCGGAGAACGGTTCATCAAGTTTAACATATCATGAAATTTTCTTCTTATATTTTTCATAATTTGCATAATTATTATGAATTTAAGTTTTTACATGACTTAAATTACATGTATAATCAATAGAAAGTATGAAAAAAAATAAAAAATTCTTACCACCATGAGTCAAACATAATTTTAGAACTTTCAAACAATAAATTCATTCACAAATGTATACAACATAATTTTCGGAGTATATACAAGATAACATATATAACATACATATGGATAAATGTCACTATTCACATCCGACAATATTTTTGGAACACGAAAAATTAACATATATAAAATATATGTGCATAAATACTAAATAATCGGAGTACCCACATCCATGAAGTTAGGGTTTTAAGTTTCTAAAGCCAAATTATGTATAAATTATAAATAAAGCGGGTAAAACCGAATGGGGCTCGAGTTAGGGTTTCATGGAGTGAAAAACCGTACAAATCTTACAAATCAGATATAAAATCAAAATATATACATGCTCAAGTCGTGGGCTTTAAAAAATATAAACTTAAACGGGTATCAGAATGATAATCTCTAATATAAACAAATAACAAGGGTAAAGAGAGAAAGAAAATGGTATGAGTGCACTTACCTCGTCCCGATCTACTACTTCTCTAACTAGCTCTACGCCGAAATCAGACTCGGAAACATCGATCTCTTCCTTTTCTCTTTTCTCCTTTGCATTCTCTCTCTTTGATTTCTCATTGGAAGCCAAAAAAAATGATGCGAAAATAACCCTCGCGGGTTTTTATATCGCGAGCTGGCGCATGTCTATCCAAGGCGCTCGAGCGCCTAACAGGCGCTAATCTATTGGATTGGGCACCCGACAGGCGTCCCCTGCCACCTCTTCCTGCATTCCTGAAACTTAATTTTACTCACATGCATTAAGCCTAATTTTGGTTATATTACCTTAATTATCTCCTAATCACTATATTTTAAAATTTGAAATCTCAAAATTCTCCCCCACTTAGAAAATTTTATCATTGAAATTAACGAATCCTAGAAATCATACGAATATACATACCTCGAAATAAATGGGGATAATTGTCTTGAATCTCGTTCTCCCTCTCCCACAGCGCTTCCTCACGGGAGTGGTTCTTCCATAAAACCTTCATGAGAGGAATGATTTTCGAACGCAAAATCTGATCCTTCTGATCCAGAATCTGAATTGACTCCTCTGAATAGGATAAATTTTCTTAGATAACTAAGGGGCCGTAATCGATGACGTGCATTAGATCGTAGACATACTTCCTAAACATCGAGACATGGAAAACGTCATGCACCTCGACCAAACTTGGCGTCAACGCCAAATGATACTCCACTTCTCTAACTCTCTCTAAAATCTCGAAGGGTCCTATAAATTGTGGCTTTAGCTTCCTTTAATACTAAATCTGGAGATTCACTTCCATGGCGATACCTTAAGGAAAACAAAATCTCTAACCTTGAATCTGAGCTCGAATCTCCTCCGATCAGCATAACTCTTCGGCCGACTTTTAAACATCTTTAGTTTTTCAAAAACCACTGCAATTTTCTCCGATGTCTCCCTAATCACATATGGAGCCAAAAGACGTCTATCTCCTGTCTCCTTCCAATGGATAGGACATCGAAACTTCCTACCATATAATACCTCAAAAGGAGCCATACTGATACTCGTCTGAAAACTATTATTGTACGCAAATTCAGCTAACACCAGGTGATCATCCCAATTCCCCTTCAACTCTATCACAGAGACTCTAAGCATATCCTCTAATATATGGATAGTACACTCAGGCTGGCTATCGGTCTGAGGGTGATACGTCGTGCTAAATTTCAAGTTTATCCCTAACTCTCAGTGCAAACTCTCCCAAAACTTGGAGACAAAATGTGGATCATGATCAGACACAATAAATGCTGGCACTCCGTGTAGTCTAACAATTTTATTGATGTACAACTACACCAGGCGACCAGGGGAGTACGTCATCCGAATGGCTAAGAAATGAGCTGATTTCATAAACCGATCCACAATGACCCAAATTGCATAGTGATTCCTTGGGGTCCTTGGCATTCTGCATAAAAACACCTTCCCATAAGCAACCACCTTCCCATTATGCATAAAAACACATCCGAGGCCAACCTTAGAAGTATCACAATAAACCTCGAAACCACCGTAACCGTCAGGGATAGTCAGACTCGGTGATGAAGTCAAATGATCCTTTAACTATTGAAAACTTCGGTCACACTCTTCATTCCATTCAAAGCTTACCTCCTTCTTTGTTAATTGGATAAGCAGTAAGGAAATACGAGAGAAATTCTTCATAAATTGATGATAATAACCGGCCATACCCAAGGAACTAAGGACATCCATCATGGTCGTTGGTTGACTCCAATTGATCACAGCTTCAACTTTCTTTGTATCTACTGAGTTGCCTCCATCAGAAATGTCGTGGCCTAAGAACACAACCTCATCGAGCCAAAACTCACACTTTTTAGTTTTGTGAACAACTTATACTCTCGAAGATTCTGAAGCATGATCCTCAAATGCTCCTCATACTTAACACAACTCTTCGAATAGATCAGGATGTCATCGATGAAAATCACAACAAATTTGTCCAAAGGAAGTTGAAAAATCCGATTCATTAAATCCATAAACACTGCAGGTGCATTCGTCAATTCGAACGGCATCACAAAAAATTCATAATGGACATATCTCGTCTAGAAAGCTGTTTTTGCCATGTCTTCCAACTCAATTCGAAGCTGATGATACCCCGACAGAAGATCGTTCTTAGAGAACATGCGGGCCCCTTGTAATTGATCGAAGAGAACATTAATTCTTGACAACGGGTACTTATTTTTTATCGTGATCTTATTCAACTCACGATAGTCTACACATAGCCGTAAATTTCCATCCTTCTTCACGAATAGGATCGGAACTCCCCTTGACAAAACATTGGGTCTAATAAAACCCAAATCCAAAAGGTCCTACAATTTTTACTTCAATTCTTTCAACTCCACAGGAGCCATATGGTAGGGTATCTTTGAGATAGGTGCCGTTCCAAGCATGAGATTAATCCCAAACTCGATCTCTCGGTATGGCGGCAAAGTAAATAATTTATCCAAGAATACATCTTCAAATTTACATACCATCGTAATTTCCTTCACTGTTAACTCCTGGTTCTCCACCACACTAGCATACGCCAAATAAGTTTCACATCCACTTTGTAACAAATGACGGGCTTGCAGAGCCGAAATAAAGCTAGATGACTCCACCAGTCGAATTCCTTGAATGTGAAAGGGTTCACTTTCCGAAATTGCAAAATCAACTCTCTTATGGAAACAATCAATAGTTGCATGATTCCTCGACAACCAGTCCATACCCAAAATCACATCGAAATCATGCATCTCCAACAAAATCAAATCAACAACTAAAGACAACCCATTCACCTCATTCAAACACCCAGGGTACGAAATGTTAGTAATAGTAAAGGATCCCGTGGGCGTCGAAACAACTAGTGAATAATTGATAATCACAGAAGAGGATACAAGGTGACAAGCAAACTGACGTGAAATAAAAAAAATGGGTAGATTCAGAATCAAAAAATACCATACCAGAGGTACCACAGATAGAAAGAATACCTTCCACCACATCATTAGATGCCTTTTCTTCATTAGCAGACACCGCAAAAGCCTTTTCTTACACAACAGGCTTAGAGGAGAGGGCCTTCGTTGGATGAGGACACTTTTTGATTTTGTACCCCGATTGCCCACCATTAAAACACACGTCCATCAACTTATAACAAGGCTTACTTCCATGCATCTTCCCACTGTGCTGGCATGAATTGACTGAAGCTTGTGAGGACAATGTAGTTTGACTGCTCTTCTTCCCTGAATCAGACTGTCTTACCCTCTTGGGCGGTCTCCCAGAACTCGCACTAGAGCTAGCGCCAACACCACTCTTACTCAGCATATGCTTCTTGAAGAATTCTTCCCTTGCAAGCTCTTTCTCGTGAATTAAAACATCATCCAACACATCCGCATAAGTCGCCAACTTTAAGGTCGCTAATTGCTTGCGGATATCATTCCGCAAACCTTATAGGAACTTTCTTGCCTTTCTCTCCTTATCTTCTGCCATATACGGAGTATACCGAGATAATTTTGTGAACTTTGCATCATACTCGGCAGCTGATCGGGTACCTTGCCTCAAGTGTTTAAACTCCTTCTCCTTTTGCTCATGGAGGCCAGACAAAAAATATTTCTCCATGAATACTTCCTCGAATATAGGCCAGGTAATTTTTTCTCTGGCATGCCCAAAGCCCTTTTCTTCATCTCCCACCAATGATGGGCCTTACCTCCAACCGATAAGAGGCAAACAATACTCGATCTTCCTCCGAACAATAAATTACATTGAACACCTTCTTCAATCTCTGAAATCTCATGTCTGCTATAATTGGGTTCGGTTCCCCCAGGAACTCAGGAACTCTCTCCTGGACGAATTAATCATAAGCAGATAGTCTAAGATTAGCGAGAGCTTTAACTGGAGTTGGAATAGGTATTGGAACAAGATTCTTCTGCCCCATGTTCTCTATGATGTCAGCCATTCTCCTAAGCAGATTCAAATACACCACCTTCTAACACGTGGCTGGCCACCTCCACGCATATGCCTTCATCTAGGTGGCAAACTAGACTACTGATATTTATTCTGAAACAAGAATGGTATGGGTTAGATTACAGGTCGGGTACTAACTAGGATACAACAATTCTTAGCAATTAAACACAACTAATGGTCTATGTAAGGCAACAAGGATAACTACACTATCCGATCTAGCTTAACCATCCTATACCTACATTTACTTATTCCATCTAACCTATGCTATCCTAAGCTTTCGCATAAGATCCAGATTAAGCGTAAGGCATTTATCTCTAATACCAACTGTAATGGACCATATTTTCTAACCAAAATTTGATATAGTTTCGACTGTAAAATGACCATCAAACTAATACAAACCTATACAAAATTCCTGTACAACATAAATATACATTCACAATTCATGACACAGGATCCAAATAGCCACAAATATTTCATGGCACCAACATCATACCATCGGTTACAATGTTGGCTCAGATAAGATGCCACTAGGTATCTAAACAAACTATCAAAAACTTACAAAAGTACATACATCTATCAAATACAGCGAAAACTAACTATCTGTATGTCATCCACATACACATATATCAATACATATCCATAAAAAATGACACAAAATACTTCATACAAAGGTACAAAATCACAATAACTAAGTCCTCAAAAGTATTTTCCAAGTCTTCAGCCTAGCCAACTTTTAATCCTCACTCCGCCTCAACAGGCATAAGTTTCTACTCATCTGAAGGAAGAAAAACAGTAAGGAGTGAGCCAAATACTCAATAAGGTACAATATAATTAAGGATATTATATAATATACTCAAAGTAAAGTAAGAAAAGGGAATAAGAGCATAATATAAATTGCATATACATGAAGCATGAACAAATACATTTTTAGAATACATTTATCTTTCACATTTTATTTCAAATCCTTTTTGGTTCTCAAACATGTAAAAATTTTATTATCTTTGCAGACCACGGCTAATAGCCTTACTAGTTAACGGTGTGGTCGAATGAGAAAAGAAATGTGTATACTTTCACGTATTCTAAGGCACAAACCCATGCAATTCAAACACCTCGTGGTGAGCGGTATACCTTTAGCCTGTTATACGGGACCATAAAATATATGCTACAAAGTTTTTCATAGCCCAGAGGTAGTCCTTGTGCTACCATAGTAATATTTTAAGGTATGTTAGGAAATATTATCCTCTAAAATATAAATCATTGGTCCAATTTCATGATCACATTTCATAGAAAAATTCCGTACTCATTCATAACACGTTCTCACTCTGGGAGAATGGTTCATCAAGCTTAACATATCATGAAATTTTCTTCTTATACTATTCATAATTTACATAATTCTTATGAATTTAAGATTTTACATGACTTAAATTACATACATAATCAATATAAAGCATGGAAAAAATCAAAAATTCTTACCACCATGAGCCAAACATAACTTTAGAACCTTCGGACAATAAATCCCTTCACAAATACATACAACGTAATTTCTAAAGCATATACAAGATAACATATATAAGTACATGTGGATAACATAATTTTCGAAACATGTAAAATTAACATGTACAAAATATGTGTATAAATACCAAATAATCAGAGTACGCATGTCCGTGAAGTTTAGGATTTTAAGTTTCAAGAGCCAAATCATACATAAATTATAAATAAAGTGGGTAAAATTAAAGGGGGCGCGAGTTAGGATTTCGTGGAGTGAAAAACCATACAACTCTTACAAATCAAACATCAAATTGAAATATATATATGCTTAAATCATGGGTTTTGAAAAATATAAATTTAAACGGGTATTAAAACAAGGACATCCGATAAGAACAAAAAAAAGTGCAAAAAGAGAATGAAAAGGGTATGAGTGCACTTGCCTCGACTCGATCTACCACTTCTTTAATTAGTTCTAAGCTGGAATCAGACTCGGGAACATTGATCTCTTCCTTCTCTTTCTTTTCCATCGCATAGTCTCTCTCTCCTCTCTCATTAGAAGTCAGAAAAAATGATGCGAAAATAACCCTCGTGGGTTTTTATATCGCGGGTTGGAGCTCTAGCGCCCGGCAGGCGTTGATGCACTGGACTGGGTGCTCAATGAGCATCCCCCGCTGCCTCTCATATGCTCCTAAAACTTAATTTATCCACATATATTAAGTCTAATTTAAATTATATTACCTTAATTATCTTCTAATTACTATATTTTGAAATCCAAAACCTTACAACTATCAACACCGGAACTGATTTTCCCCCCGGGCAGGGTGAATTGGATGGCAATGCCTCACTGCTGGCGAGACAGGCTCCCCCACAGCAAGGAAAAGGCCTCTGTCCGGGGTCGACCATCGAAGCCACAATGCGCCAGATGCGCGGCCCAACGGGACCCCAGAATATGCCTCCACCAGTTAAGCCAGGAGGACGACCAATTGAAAAAAGAGCCGCACGTAGCATGCTATTGAGGGAACGGAGTCCCCAAATCATAGTTTTGACCTCACGATGCTCCTCCAACAGCTGAACACCCTGGCCAGGCAAAGAAAAGGCACATGAGGATTACAGAGTGGCCAAACCACCCTAGTTACAACGAGTAAGCATCCACAAGAGGAGCATGATGACAGGCTTCAAAAGCAGCTACAGGAGTCCCGTAGATCCATCTGGCTCCCATGAGGAACTCCACGAGATATGAGACTCACCGAGGACCCCACATTGTTTCATCGGTGAAGGAATGAGTTTGGGTCCCCAAAGTGCGGGAAACCCCAATTTATAGCTACGCAGAATGTTCGGCGAACTCCGAAAGGGGCGAGCCACCAGACAACCGTCAATCAAGAAACAGAAAAGCCATCAATGCACAGCCGATTCCTCCACTGCAAATCTTTCCAAATAGGGTGCTAAATCACTGCGGCACCTCTGAAAGGCTTCCTATTCGTATGGGGAAGGAGCAACGTCCTTGAGAATCGAAGACTGGTGCATCTTGAGAAAGCACATAGAAGCTAGTGGGGGGATCCACCTTCTGACATGCCAAGCCTTGGCAATAGGCCGTCCCTAGGCATGGGGGGCTAGTGATGGTTCTAACAAGAATCTCCCAACCAATAGCAAACAGGCCCAACCAGCCAGGTAGTGATGACCCAGGGAAATCAAGGCAAAGCCCATTAGGCGCCCTTGACACACACCTAATCAACTTCGCCTACGCATCTACCAAAGCGAATGCAGGCTGGTAGTGCAAGAGGTGCTTGCTCAGGGATTGCCAGCCAATCGGAGATGAGGTCAACGATGGCAAGCTGTAGCGCACGCCATCCCAATAGTTGCTCGACCAATTCAAGCAAGGTTAAACATGCCAGTGTCAACCACGCCCAACGACAGTTCTCGCACCACCACAAGGCGACAACTGATACCGCTGGCCAACACCAATGCTCAGCGGCCGGCAAATCCCCACAAGCCACATGTCGGAGATTCTCGTGCCCGAAAGCCTCCTTCACGGAGCCTACAAATATCTTCTCCCTCAATAGAGAAGATGATCCCCGAATCCCTAATCCCTCGATCTCGATCCCCCATTCACGTTCCAGGAAAACCTAATTGGTGACTAGAGATCTAAAAGCGATCCTAACACCCTACTCTCAAGAAAACGAGGAGAAAGAATCTGCTCTCTTCCCTCAAACCATAGCCCTAATATAGCGACAATAGTGAGCCATTCTTAGCAGTACAAAAAGGTAAACACAAGCCTCCTTCAAGTAATACCCTGCATACTCGCATACGTGCATTCCCCATCACATTATATCCACGCCTACATCTTTCTGTCATTCTGCAAAGATTTCTGACTTGAGCGTTAGAGTATTTACGATGGGAGAATATCTCGCCGTCCTCTAACCTCTTTTTAATAGTTTGTGGAACGTACGGCTTAGGTTGAGGATACGTGGAGATCGGACCTATATGTGATCTACCCAAGTTAGAAAATTCGAAGGCTCCATAATTCACATGAGAACTCGGACCCAGTAACGCATCAATATATATAATCCACATAGGACCAGTAAAAAAATAGATCCAAAATCCAACATAAAGATATTTTCTTTTATAACTCAACTTTTCATTCAAGTTATCAAAAAGTCAATCCCTTTAAGAGATTATCAATACTTATTACTTTGATTTTTCTATACTTATTGCCTTAATGATTTAGTATTGACGAGTATTATGTTCGACGGCCCAAAGAAATCAGCCCAAGGTGATTTTAGGTCAGAGGACAAAGCTCAATGGCCCAAAACATTCATGCTACTTAAAGCCACTATTGGGATAGAATTTAACCGTTCGTCAATTTTTTAAACGATTAACTGTTGTCCACATTCTATAAAAGCCCGTCCTCTCTAACCCAAAGGGGAGACTGGATAATTTCTCAGACAAAGAATAAAAAATAATAAAAAGACGCCAAGAGCACTCTCTTTCTCTCAATATAAGACGCCGCTATAAGAAAGCAAGCCCTCGGACAAAATATACATTTTGCATCTTCTATCTTTTCTTTTATTTAAGAAAGATACTGATTTGAGCGTCAAAGGATATATACCAGGGAGTAAATCATACCAATCTTTTGACCTTTATTTTGTATTTACACAAGATTCGATTAAAGACATACAGAAGTTGAGCACACCATAACATCCGACGGATAATTCTCTTTATCCGTACAACAATCAAAGTCAAGGGATGCAACATTGGCGCCGTCTATGAGAACTGCGATAAAAAGTCTGAAAATCATAATCTTAATAAAAATATGGTAAACACTAGAGCACAAGTTAGTGCACTTGTCAGAGATGCCACTTCATGTGGCAACTATCCTCCTATGGTCTATTGAATGGATCACCATCCCAACCCTTGTGTATGTATGCCTGTGATGAAGATAGATGACATCTCTAAGACCGTCCAGACAATTTGTGTGTGACTGTATGAGCGGTTAAAATGGGTTCCGTCTTTAGCCTCCCAAATCGCTACGTCCAAGAGGAGGAATAGGGGAAGAAAACACCCCTCCAAGAAGATTGACCAATAAGATGACCTCGGGACTAAAACAGTCTCGAGCGGTAAAGTCCTGTTGCAACTTGAAGGTCACTTAAGTTTTAGAGTTCAAGATGATAGCCTTGAGAGGCGAAACTCTCGATACTCTCGTGATGGGAGAGAGCCTACATTCAAGCAAGGACCATCTCATAGTGAACATCCTCCGTGGGCTACAAGTCATCCAGTTTCTCAGTCTGCACATAACCCCTTCGAATTGAGAAATTTCCTCAATAAAAAGAGGATGGCGGCTCCTCCCCGGATGGAGGAAAAAGTTAAGAGAATTTGGCAGTGTGTCTTTGGAGAAGACACAGGAGGAAGAGCTGTTGATTTGTGAAGATCTCCATTTACAATGGAGATCCATACGCACTTGCTCGCACATAAATTCAAGATGCCGACTCTAGAACTATATGATGGAAGTTCTGACCTATAGATTATCTAGACCATTTCCATACTCTTCTAAGATTTCAAGACTTAGATGAGACAGTGATATGCCTCTACTTTCTTGACCTTAAAAAGGGACGCCTGAGCATGGTTTTATCGATTTCAACCGAACTCCATTAGAACTTTTTAGGATCTGGCTAATGACTTTCTGTCCTAGTTTGCCTCCAGTAGGAGAGAGGAGAAGCAGTCATTGCATCTGGCTCTCATTAAACAAGGGCTAAATGAAAGTGTGAAAAGGTTCCTCGCCAAATTCACTACCGAGGCCAAAAAAATTTTAAAACTCATTGAAGAGGTGAAAATTAGCACTTTTATATCCACATTGGAGCCCGGTGACTTTTTTAGGCACTTGGCTCACAAGAATCTGCAAACCTTCAGAGAGGTCAAAGCTATTGCTCGAGCCTATATAGTAGCCGAGAAAGCCAATGAATTATAATGGTCAGAACGGAGGGACCAACCCCACCAAAAGACAGTGGAGGGGAAGAGGAAAAATGGGGATATGGGTCCCCGAGGATCAAGGAAGCAGCAGAAGTCCGAGTTAGCACCTAGAAGGGAGTTCAGACATCAAGATCTGACTTTCCTAAATAACTCTTGCACCAACATTCTGATATAGATTCAGGATGAAAAATTCTTCAAATAGCCAAAGGCAATAAAGAATCCTGATGGAAGTGACCAGTCGACACATTGTCACTACCATCGATGCGGAGGCCACAATATTGCAGACTGCAGGACGTTACAAAAAGATATTAAAGAGCTACTCCAGAAGGAACATCTCAACTGATTTTTGCAAATACTCGGATAGAATTCTGGAGGAGCAGATGGAGATGAAAATGAGCAGCCTAGGAACCAAGTGGTAGCTGGCGTCGTAAGTATGATTACCACACGTCCCACTCGGCATGATTTTTCGAAGACCTTGATGTTATTAGTTTTAGTGATAAAGACTTAACTCATGTAACATCTCCATATTCCTACCCCTTGGTTGTAAATGCGCTCATTTCTGACGGTAGTATAAACTACCAATTGAAACGAGTATTTATTGATAATGAAAGTTTTAAAAATTTACTTTACTTGGATGTATTCTTTAAATTGAGATTAAAAAGAAGTCAATTAAAGATCTCAAAGAGACCCCTATACAGACTGAATAACGAACCAGTACCTATACAAGGAGTCGTCCAACTAGAAGTCACGCTAGGTACCTATTCGAGGATGACTACCAAGATACTTTCCTTCTTGGTTGCAGACCTTCTATTTGTCTAGAATGCCATCCTCAGACGACCTCAGACGACCCTTCTTAATAGCATTCAAAGCAGTGACTTTAATCCCGCATCTAAAGATAAATTTTTTGACTCCACTTGGCATTGAGAAGTCATGGATGATCAAATGACTGGACAAACATGTTACCTATCCCAAGTTACTCAAACGCCCAATAGCCAACCAATCGAAGGCCTTGATTTTCGTGATGAGACCATGTTATTATAAGCCCAATCTGAAGAGCCAACAGATCAAATTCCATTGAATCCCAATGATCCTAAAAAATACATACAGATTGAGAGTTCTTTGTCTGAACCACTTCGAGGTCAGGCTATCGATATTCTTCAACAGAATTCCGATGTCTTCATTTGGAAACCTAGCGACATGCCAGGGATACCAATTGGAGTAATGGTCCATGAGTTGAGCCTAGATCTTAATCATAAACCCGTTTGACAGAAATGAAGGGATTACTCGATTAAAAAATTAATTGCTATTCGAGAGGAGGGAAAGAAACTGCTAGATGTTGGATTTATCAGAGAAGTTCAATACCTGGACTGGTTATCAAATGTGATCATAGTAAAGAAGAGTAATGGAAAGTGGAGAATATGCGTTGATTTCATCGACATCAACAAAGCCTGTCCGAAAGATAGTTTATTATTACCAATGATTGATTTACTTGTAAACTCGATATCTGGACATAAACTACTCAGTTTCATGGATGTATACTCGGATTACAACCAAATTCAGTTGAGCCCAAAAGACGAGAAAATAAGGCTTTTATGACTGACCAAGGGACATATTGTTATAAAGTTATATTCTTCGGTCTAAAAAATATCGATAAAACTTTTCAACGACTCGTCAACAAAATATTCAAGGCACAGATTAGACGAAATATAAAAGTATATATAGACAACATGCTCGTAAAAAGTAAGATGCTCAACAATCATATACACGATCTGGGCGAGGCGTTCAATGTCCTTAGGGCACACCAGATGAAGTTTAATCTAACCAAGTGTACATTCGGAGTAATCTCGAAAAAATTTTTGGGTTTTATTATTTCACATCGAGGAATAGAAGCAAATCCTGAGAAGATTAAGGCAATCTTGGACAAACTTGCCTTTAACATTTGTTTTGTGATTGCATAGAATTCGATTAAAGACATACGGAGATCAGGCACGCCTTAATATCCGACAGACAATTCTTTTTATCTGTACAACAATCAGAGTCATTGGATGCAACAAGTACTATAAATTGTATATATTATCTATACCAAACCAACTCGTATTGACTATTTAAATGATTTATCTCTATT
>JAODPA010073979.1:0-29504 GCA_025585075.1 Nepenthes mirabilis
TTAATTTTCCGTTTCTTTTAATCAAAATTTCGAATCAATACCCGAGCGACAATACGAGCGCACCCCCGACGCCAGTCTAACCTATCCAAATATCCTCCAAATTTCTCAATATTTAATTATTTTTTTTTGACACCCAAAAATCACAATTATTATTAAATTGATCTGAATAAAAATTTAAAATAGTACATGACAGGGAAGACAAATGGAGTGCTAAGAGTGATCCTAATTGACTTTAGAATTACCCACAACCTTCTCGACCTAAGTTTGGTTGAAAAGACCACGTGGAAGAGGTTAGGATAGACCGAGGTCAAAGTCCAAATCACCAAGGAAAAAATAATGCAAGGGGAAGGATCTTGCACAGACTTGACTCTAAACATATAGAACAACCATATCAAGACCAATATCATTATTTTAGCCTTGGGAGGGTGCAATACAATTTTAGAGATGCGGCAGTAGTTGACATAAGGATCCATCACATGGAGCTTCCTTGCCTTTTAAATGAAATTACCATAAAAGTTTCAGACTATGCGCCTACGAGGATCAAGGAATTATGGGTCAAAAGGAGCGGATTAAAGTGATTCAACATTCAAATACAACTCATTCATTTGATCATGATGTTCAGGGGAGTGATAGCAGGGGTGTGCTTGGCTTTGCTCATAAGTTACACAATCAATAGGTTTTCAGAGAGGTACACAAATAAAATTAAAAAATGACACCCTAAGACCAAAAATCAATAGCAAAATAAGACATCCATGAGGGAGGTTATCTTTTTGACTCACATATAAAGAGATCATATATAAGCGAAAATAAGAAGAGAGATTGATTAATCACATGAGAAGAAAAGCATATAAGAAATAACGTCTTATCAAGAGGGAGCAGGGCATAGAGTGTTTGGAAAAAAATATTCGTGAATATAATCCAACATACTACAAATCGATGGGGATAGGGAGAGATTTTTTATTTTAAATGATTTTCCATGCTAAGTCATAGGAGCACCATATAGGAAGGAAGTAATCTCATCATACAATGGCATATCACATAATGAACAAGGGTAGTTTGAATAGGGCACTATTGGAAGATGAAGAGTGCTCACTATCACCTATAGAATAATTCAAATGGTGTTCCCCCTCAAAAAGGTAGATATTAAGTTAGACTCCTTGTCATGGTTATTAATATTAGTGTCAAATTCTTAGACAATAAGAATGGAGGGATTGATGAGGTTGATAAGAATCAGCTTCCATTGCCTATCAAAAAAGATAGAGGACATAGGTTGATCAAGTGAAGCAAGGTCCACCTCTTGTGTCAAGGTTAACTAGGGATGACTCATATGCTTCTAAAAGAGATCTCTTGCGGCAACATCAATGAAGCGGTTTGACTTCGAGGAGGTGCCACCACGGGGATACTTTTTGGCATATATCTTAAAAGAGGCCATTTGAATGCAAAATATGATGATGTATTCATAAGAATCACAAATTTGATACACTATAGAAATTAAAACCTGAACCCACCACAACAATATTGTAAAGAAATAACTCCTACATATCCAAGCTAGGAGAGACTCAAATCTTGAAGAAGGGATAGCGAAAGCATGGTTGAATTACCTAAGATAAAACATTCCTAAAAGGTTAGATCGACGATCAAATCTTTTGAACAATAGCAAAACCTAACAAGATTTGGCTACTAATACGAGTGATCTCACTATGGAGATGAATAAAACCATTACCATAGTGGAGCTTAACTTTCACCATAAATGGAAAACCTAAAAGCTTGAAAAAGAGAAGAGAATGTGAAAGCACACATTTGATTTTCTTTGGATTTAAAACAAAGTGTATAAATCTTGTAGATTAAAGAAAAAAAGACAGAGTGAGATGAAAGAGTTGACAAAAAATATAGGGTGATAAAATG
Source organism: Nepenthes mirabilis (assembly GCA_025585075.1). NCBI lineage: Eukaryota > Viridiplantae > Streptophyta > Magnoliopsida > Caryophyllales > Nepenthaceae > Nepenthes > Nepenthes mirabilis. The sequence goes on from JAODPA010073979.1 coordinate 1,906, forward strand.
AGAGCGGCACATGATCCCCGCAAAGGAGAAATAAAGCATTCTAGATTTACGCAAGAGCACATATTAGGCCCTACAGGTAGAAGAAATTGCACATGAACACGAAAGAGTCGCACTCTAAGCACTAACATTCAAGACTAACCACGCATGAGCATTAAACAAATACATGAGGGGATTATTCTAGACAGAATATGCTCAAACATTGGATAAACATCCAATAGACATAACAAAAGGTACAAAAGGAGTAGCACACTAGTGAAGACGTGGACGATGGTAGGCATAATATATTTTTTTATATTTTTAAATATACAACACATTGAATCATTTTGTGGATAAGGCTACTTGTTGGTAAGTACAATCATTTTTTTTAATTAATACTTTCTTTTCAGAGTTAACTTTCTTTATTAATTTAATACTTTGTTTCTTCAAATGCGTAGTTTGATTTACATGATTGTTAATTTTCATACTTTGATTATAATCATTTCGAATATAAAAGTTATCATTTTTTAACTTATTTTTAGAATCATTAGACTATTTCTACTTTTGTAAATATATCTAGAACCATAACATTTATAGCACTACACTTCTTAAAATTTCTTGCTTATTACATCTTTAATTTCACTTTCATCCTTCTTGACATTTTTATAGGAAATTGTAATTTCTTTTTGTTAATGAGAAGAATTCTTATTTTTCTTCAAAAGCTTTTTAAAATTTTTTGCAATGGGAGTAAAATATTCATCACCAAAAGATTCAACATCGGATTCACTTTCTAATTCTTCCTTAATAGATTTTAGTGAGACATTTATTTTTTTTAATTGAGATAATGAATATTCAAATATTTATAACGAGCCAACAAATTTTTTATTTTGTTAAAATCTTTACTGTCTTCTATAGTTATAACCTTCAATCAAACTATTCAAAAAGAGATCCCATGAATTTATAGGCAATACAACTTTTAAAAATTTTTTAATCAATATAAAACATAAAATGTACATCATTTAACCTAACATAGAATTCAAAGGTCTCATCTTCTTTCATTATAATTTCTTCGTATCTAATAGTAAAAATTTACAATTTGAATTTTTAACCATTTTGATTCCTTCATGGATGATTTCAAATATTCCCATAACTTTTTTTTCATGTTTCACACATGAAAATACATTTAAACTCTCCCGAAATGGCAACCATAAAGATAACATGCTATCCTTTACTATTTCAGTTGCACAATTATAATTCATCTTTGATTTGTAACGATAAAGCTTTAATTTCATTATTAGTCAAACTCTTCATAGGTGCTTAACTTGATTAGGTATTATCCCAAACCTGTTCATCTATAGATTAAAAAAATACTCTAATATAAATCTTCAAATACATATGATTGTTCCCATTCAAGTAATGAGTAACAGACAAAAACTAGCATGCATCATTTTGAAAGGCAGGTACTTAGGGGTTGTTTTGATACCACTTGAAAAGATTAGAGGCTCTAATGCTTGATTATATATTTTTTATGTACTGAAACATCCCTACTAATTTATTTCTACACAATTCCTGTTTGCACTAATCCTGTTAACTTTTGTCTTCAAATGCTCAATGTGTAAGTGTTGAGTCAATCATTTGTCTAAAAGTAAATTTTTATATACGTATTTTATTTCAATAGTGTTTAAATTTATAATTCGTGTGTATTTAGTTTTGATATAAGAAATTTTACCAAAACTCTCCCACACAAAATAGAGTAGCCATCTATTGATGGAGAAAACCAAGATACCTACTCTCCCGATAAACTGTCAGGATTCTTTTTTCCCAACATTAGGGTAGTCAACATAACAATGCCTTGCCACCTCTTGCAAAAGGTCCAAACGAGTTTGCAATAAAAGAGCAGGAAGAGTTTAGTACATTCTAACAACCTACATTGCATACCTCTATTTAATTCTGTTTATACATATCGCTGGCTAATAAGAATTCGATGACCAGAGTAGTTTCTGCAAATTGGTGAACTTGGAGCTCCAAAAGGGTTCCAGGAATGGTGATTTTTGCATATGCTTCAAGAGGCTAAAAATTCTAATGGGTTAGGCTGATCTGATTTGTACAAGAACACCATATTATTGACGGTCTTCTGCTGTAGTTTGGGTGAAAATAGAAGCTACAAATAAGCCCGACAGAATAGATCAGTAAGTTCTGTTTTGAAATTCCGGTCAACTATGAATCACTAAACTGCTAAATTGAAGATAATGTCCGCCATAGACAAGGCTACATCCATGACTACAATGATGACTTAAACGGGTGGGTACTTGTCATTAAGTAAACAGTAATGCAAAGGCGGCGTAAGCCATTCTTCTATTGAACCTTGCCCTCATGCCAAAACCCATAGTGGGAATTCCAAAAAGCAGCGAACAGTCCATGAATTTTAACAACGTTCTGTTAGAGGGGTCCCAGCGCTTGAGCTGGCTGAGAGGAAACTCTCACGTCCAGGGGTTGATGAAATATTATTCTGCTATCAAGGAGTAGAGCTATGCTGACAGAGATTGTCTTTGATGCTATACATTGTGAGTTATAGCAGTTGCAGCATTCCCCTAATCAGAGCAAAGCATCCAACTCAGCAGAATTGTCAGGCAGATGCTAGTGTTGTGTACAGCATAGCAACCGAACTGTTGATCTCACGCGACAGATGGCTAAGTAGTATGCAATTTGTTGGATTAGTTTCCATAGGTTTACTAATTCTCTAGCAATCTTGTATACAAATACAGTCTAAGAAAAAATTGCTGAATGCTAAGGAAAATCACTCTGACTTTGATCAATGAAATGCAAATCTACCCTGCAGTAGGTACCCTTTTCCCTTTGTTGTCTTATGCTCTTAAGATTTCAGACCCAAATCCGGTTGCCCTCTTTCTTTTCTTGTAACAGAGGGGATGATCCTTACTACTTTGTTACCATAAATTACAGATTCCACACACAGTCAACCCTTCAAAATTATTGTATCAAAGGGCCAGCAAGACTACCGCATAAAGGTAAACTGATGTGAACCCATCAAAACCACGCCAACAAAAACAAGCAATGGCACCCAAAAGCTCATCCCAGATCAGTTAATAACAGATAACAATAGCTAATTTTACACGTACAAATAACAAAATCTAAATGAATACTACAAGTCAAATTATAAACCTTACACTTGATCAATCAAAAGGCTTCCACAAAACAAAAAAAAAACACAGAAGTACAACAAAAGAAAGACTTGCAAATCTCTCATTCCACATAATCATGTAGCTTCCAAAATCTTTGCTCTTCCACAAGCAAGTATATGGTGATGACGGTGGAGCATCCGAAGCTCCTCCTTGGAACCATTTCAGTGCCATGGAGAAGAGAGAGAGATGCCAAAAAATAAAATAAATTAAAATAAAAGATCTGTCCCGAAAATGTATTAGTCTTTCCATGAGAATGTACTACTCTAAAACCAACAAAAAGCATCGAGTCCAAAATCCAAATCTAAAAATATTTACAACAAATGCCAAAGGAAAGTCAAAATGATCCCAACACTTGCAGCACTTAGCATCAGAAGTATTCAAAAGAACTGGAAAAAACATTCCCGAAATAGTATACTAGATATATCATTCAGGCATATATCGTGTACAGCTAATATGCTACAGACTGAAATGAGACGTAATTGACTGCTCAGGGATAATAAAAACAAAGAATAGCAAGATTAGTACAACGGAGAAGTTCATAAACTCTATAGCATGTGTTGTCAAACATGCAATGATAAATACAAAGCAGAATGAATTACAAGCAACACAGACCTTCGTCAACCCTTTGAAACATAAAATATTTATCAAAAGGCCAGCAAGACCACCTCATAAAGTTAAACCATAGAATGAAATGTAAAAAAATATCTAATTATATGTATATTGAATCTCCCATATCGATATTTCTTAATACTACGTTAAAATTACAATGTCTCACGCTAATGGCCGATATGACAGCAAATATTTATCCCTCAGCTTACAATTAGGAAAAACTTTTGTGCTTCTGATAAATCCGATACTAGTATAGCCATCACCGATAACGATTCCAATATTATCTTAAAGTTAACAGATGTGAACCCTTTAGAGTCATGTTAATGAAAACTCATGCAAGCACCAGAGAACTCATGCAAGCACCAGAGAGCTCAGGCCGTGTCAATTAGAAACAGACAAAACCAGCTAATATTACATGTGCTTGCACACAACAGAAAATAAATTACTACAATCAATAATACTAGTGTTACACGTGCTGTGTTGGATTTTGTATTAGTTTGTTCCTGTTTTAGCAAAATTTAATATAATAACTGGGTAAATAGGAAACAAATCTATAAACCATATGCGTTATTTACAACATCACAGTACAATCACAAAGTTTCCAGAGTTGGCGGCAGAAAGCTTCTTAAAACTCTCATGACCGAGAATCATGTAGCTTCCCAAATATTTAGTATTCAAAGGCAAAAATAACAAAAACTATAAAAGTAGAATAACGGAGTCCCAAAATATGCCAATACCGAATGTGATGTCAATGATCTATTCAAATGTGCCAATACTACAGGCGATGAATGTCTCTGAATCCATGAATAGCTTGCATCATCTATGGATTGCAGGTTGGTTTTCACAAACACACTATTGAACCTTTCTGTACCCGCTAAGAAAGTTCCTTTAAGGCTTCTAGAAAGCAGTTTAAGCAGAGTGTTTCACATTACATCAATATTATACCGAGGGATGGGCATTGAAGCCATCAAGGAGTTGCAAGGACCGATCATTCTGGGGTCTGATAAGCAAGACGGTGATTAGACAGCAAAAGTAAAGCTTATGAACCATCATCCAGAAACCCTGAGGGAGCCAAATAAGGTCAGCATCACTAAGGATGTGGAAACAAAATACAAACAGTAGAAGCTCCTGACGTCATGATAAAAGCCTTCTCTTCTCGTGAACCTCCAGTATAGACAAGCATCCAAACAAACCACCACACCCAGCTATGCAAAGGAAAGATCATGAGTAATATTATATATGGGAGTATGGGAGTAGTATTCCCATACTCGGACACTGAAGAAATAGCAGAGGCCTTGCAGAAACACAAATCCGAAATAGTGCTTCTACGTTCCAAAGATTTCTTCGATAGCAGAGGCAGGTTTTACATGCATCAACCGTCAATGAGACAAGAAGATGAAGCTTGCAATAGAATTAATTACATAAAAACCAGAACATATTTTACCAAAATTGTCTACAATATGCTGTATTGCATAAAAGATAGTTTATGCAGCAACTGGTAACAATTCAGCTCAAACCATGAAAAGACTATCAGAATGATTCATACTCCGATGTGTTGTCCCATGCCATAACTGAAACATTCATACAACAATATCGATTTACTAAAAAAGTAGATACACAAGGTATGGTGTCTTCATATTACCATTACAGATTTCCCCTTTGCCATAAAATTTTGATCAACTTAGACGAGGACATTGGTGCAAAATATACTCCATATACCCAAGACCTCCGGATTGCTAGAGACAAGCTCTTTAAAATGGGGAGCACCGGTTTCATATGATTTTCTTTTTATGCAATTAAGCGAGTAGGAACCTGAGATCGTATATGGTGTAATTGACCATATGATATGGCAGTTGGCAGAAGGCAAAACAAGAGGTTAAGCTTGCATAGCTCGAGAAAATAGTCCCAAAATCATGCTCTCATCTCATGAACCTTCAGTCTGGACAAGCATCCAAACCAACCACCACCACCCAAAAGAATTCAACTAGCTATGCAACAGAAAGATAAAAAAGGAACAACGTAACAGAAAATGGAGCAAGGGAGGAAGAAGGGAGATAAAGAGGACAGATTGCAATGTTCAGACACTGAAGTATTAGCAAAGATTTTCACAATCCCATGAAGTCTTCTTAAGTGCCAATGAATTCTCCGGAACAGAAACATAACTAACAAGAATCCACTGTCTTGATCAGAATTAATTTCAAACCATCACGAAAGACCGAAAAATTTTTATTAGAATGGCCAACCAATAGTCAGATCTGATGCCCCTTTAGATAAGGGATATTCAAATAGCAATAATTGGAAGCAATTCAGCTCAAAGCATGATGAGCTTACCCAAAAGGTCAATATCCCAATGTGCTGAACTATCCGGTAACAGCAAATTTCACACAGCAACAGCAGTTCATTCAGAAAATAGATAAACCGGAGAGGTTACGCAGATGAAACACCTTGGATTTCCCATTTACTGCGTTTATTTCCTCAGTAGCTTCAATTAACATTTCAACTGCAATAAAAGCACCCAGCACCAATGAAAATCCTTCATTAGGCACCCAACTCTCTCAAAGAAACCGCTTCTTCTGGGGAGGTGAAGATATCAGATGTTGTCACAAACCTTAATGAACTGCAACCAGATGCTGAACTATCCAAAACCTAGATCCAGATCAGTTAGAAACAGATATTATAGCTAATGTTAAACGTGCTTGCAAACAACAGAAAATAAATGAATACGAGTCATATCATAAAATACACAATCAAAAGTATATATATGCATATAAATACCTATATAAACTTTCCACGTGTAGTACAAAGCATCGGAACAATCAAAGGGATTCCAAAATTAAAAAAAAAAAAGCATCGAAATCTCTCATTCCTCACAATCATATAGCTAGCAACATCTTTAATCTTCTATAGGAAAGTGCAATGAAAAATAGAAAAGTGGAATCTTAGATCTAAATTTAACATATACGGCATGTCTGGTTACTAGAATAGAATAAAATATGAAAAAAAATAATTATTCTCAGGGAATTGAATAATATGAGAATAGAGTTAGAAATTTCTATTCACATATTTAGTTACTCATTTGAAATAAATTTAAAAAAGTTAAAAATTAGTAATCTAATATTTGGTATATAGCAGTAGTATGAGTAATAGGGTAGGAAGTTGTACTAATGATTTTTTTACCCTTATTCAAGGAAAAAAAATGTTCTACTGTGCCTGTGCCGCAACGATTCAAATGTATAAAAGTGGAGATGTCGTTGCGACGTCTTGATTGTAGGCCTAGGTTTCAAAAATGTGACAAATGAGGAGATATTGGTTTACCAACAAGGGTTTCAAAGGAGGGAGACGAAAGAAGAATGGAGGCGACGGAAGACGAGTATAGCTGGACATGAGAAATGGTGATGATAGAAGACTTCATGGGCCGGAGAGGAAACGAGGAAAGGGATAGAGGGGCAAACGGCTGGAGAGAAAAAGGAGGGGGCAAACGAGGTGGGGTTTTAAATACAATAGAATGGGGTAAAATAGTATAAATATTGAGGGATAAAATGGTAATATTATTAGGAATAGTTATTTCTTTGATACAATGAATAAATAATACCAATGGAAACTTGGTATTTTTTATTCCTTGATTTGGAAAAATATTTATTACTCCAGGAATAGATTTCCGTATAATAAAGCAACCAAACATGAAAATAAATATTCCACTAATAACAAGGTGCGAGTAAAATTTATATTCCCACCAACCAAACATGCTACTACTGTTTAAAAAGCAAAATTACTCAGTTCATATGCCAATACCATAGGTGATGAATGTCACTGATTAGATTCTTTCAAAAGGTTCGATGAGACTACAAAGGAGAAAAAAAAGTTAAAAGCCTCGCATGGCAAAATAAAGAACATTAAACAAGAAGCAATAAAATTGTGATTAGTCACAAAAACTCCAAATGCAACCTGACCAAGCTCAACATCACAAGGATGAATAAGCAAGACATGAGCAGAAAGAAGCTCCTGACATCATGAGATAAAGCATCAATTCTTCTCATGAACCTCAAGTCACGATAAGCATCCAAACAAACAAAGACCACCCAATCATTCAGCTTGCTATGCATTTGAAAGATCAAAGGAATCATATAGTTACAAGAGAGGGAGCAATGGAGAGGAGAAAGAGGGAGCAAGGAAGACAGACTACAATTTTATTACACTGAAGAAGTATAAGAGGTTTTGGTGAAAAACATCCTGTAAAATCCCGTTACATGCCAATGAATTCTGTAACAATCGGAGCATAACTACCCATGAAGTACCCACTGTCTTGATTAACTAACCCATCCGTTCCCCCAACAGAAAACCACCTTAAGTAGCAACAGGTCATACTTCACCTCAACATTTAATGGCCTTCTCCACATTTCAAGGACTAGAACAAAAGGTCCTAGCACCACTAAATAAAAAGAAAGGCTTCCCAATCAAAACGAAAAAGAACGTCTTCAGAAAAAAAGATGGCAATCCTTCCTTCGTAATCAAAGAAGGATATTTCATTCAAGCATCCTTCTTTGTGTCTCCCAAAGCGGGCAATCCTTCTGGGGCAGTGAAGACATCAGATTTTGGTTGTCAAATTCTAAAAAAAAATTGATCGAAGAAACTAGAAAGAATATTTCATTCAAAATTCAGATCACCGCACAAACCAAGTCACATATGTAGACCTCCAACAAGACTTGTCACATTACTTAACGAACAAAGCTAAATTGCTGGTTAGCCTAATCAGTGGTGTTCAAACTAATGGCACCCATGGCTGAATGGTGGTTTAATAGCTTAAATTGTCACAAAAGAAATCTGGGACAACTGCTAAAACTTTCTCAACACATGTAACAACTGGAGAAATTAAGAACCTAATAATATATGTTCCTTGCATTTCAGATGCATGTACAACAGTCAGCGCTAAATAGCTTAAGGAATCTGATCATCCCTATGTTTTTAAATCACTGAGCTGCAATTCCGGTATGTCCACCATAATTCACACACTATATTGTCTAATTGAATGGGAAAAACTACCTCGAGTCCAATAAGATTTAAACGCTTAAAACACATCCAAACCCTTATTAACATGCATCTACAATTTTCAACAGTCACTAGTCCAAGGATTTAATAATAGTCTTGTTTCTATTCCCTTCAGTTCAATTACTGTACCAACACCTTACCTCACCTACACTATGGCTACTTCGACAAGCAAAAACCCCCAAAAATTACGACTTAAGATCATAACAGCACCAAAATATGAACAACCACCAAGACCTAAACTGACCCTGGGAACATAACTGTTGTTTTGTCAAGCGATAAATTAAAACTCCACTTTATAGAATTAAAAAAATAAATAGGAAAAAAGGGCGTGATGATTTATCACCAAAAGATCAAAAATAAGAATCGTCCACAGAAAAAACTGACCAAGCTCAACATCAAGGATGAGGAAGCAAGATATGAACAGTAAGAAGCTCCTCTGATAATGACATAAATCATCAACAAGAACCTCTAGTAAAGGCTGGTGCCCAAGCAAACCACCACCACTACCGAAATTAATTCACCTTGCTAAGGTATTGAAAGATAAAAAAGAATAATATAGCACAGAAGGAAGCAAAGATTCTGATTTGTTTTTGAATCTGAAAAAATAACAGAGGTTTTCGCAAAACACACGTCACAGACCATTCATATGCCAATAAATTTTCTAGCAATAGATACATCCAATCTTCATTACAGATGTCCAATGATAACAAATATGCATGATAGTTTACTCCCGTCTCAAGAAATATGCATGAAAAGTTGAGACAACAAACTTCAACGAATTAGATGTCATTCCCTTTCTCAAGAAAAGGATTGATTAAAGCATCCAATGTCTTGAGTAAACAAGCAGGGCACAATTGCAAAGGAATTAATGTAATGATATAGCAGTTTCATCAAAAATTTACTCCCCATCCATTACATCAAACAGGCAAATATAGTTCAGCTCAAACCTTGAGCAAGACTATAAGAATGTTGTATCCTCCTGTAACTGGTCATAGCAGCTCAAACTCTGCGTAGCCTTATTCCACATGGCAAAGGCTACACTAAAGGCACCAACTACAGCAAATAAGAAATACACTCTTCTAAAGGCTTGGAAGAAAGCTAGAATCTCTAGAGACATCAAGTCCTGTTCTGAAGGAAAAGGCTTGGCCCACAAATATATATCGTGGAAACATCCTTGGTTACCGATACAGCTAACTCACATACTTAGGAAAAAAATTGAAAACCTGATTCAACAGCCAGTACAGTAGGAGCTAGGATTCATGGGGAAAAAAATGAAAATCAGCCATCCAAATCCCAATCATTCAAATTTCCAGTAATAGGTGTAAAAAGCTCTTGCAAAACAGAGAATTCATCAGACCCCTGAGAAATGACACAGGAAAAACATATTGTGATAAGGAAGAAATATCCATAGGTCATCCCTTGGCAGTTAACACTGCCACAGAGAAGTTAAGAGGAATATCAAAACAAAGGCTCAGTTGAAATATATTTCATCTCTTGCACATCAACATCAATAAAAAAGACCGCTTCTAATAAATTTATATATGATTGAGCACATACCATGGGCATCTAATATGCTACAGAGAAAGAAATGAAAGGAAATGACTGCACATATACTATGGACATCTAATATGCCACAGAAAGAGGAATGAAAGGAAATGACTGCACAAGGACAATAAAAACAAGAATAGTAAATTTAAAATAATGGAAAGAGAAATGAAAAGAAATGACTGCACAAGGACAATAAAAACAAGAATAGCAATTTTAAAATAATGGGAATTATTAGGAGACAATAAATCAGGTAAACTTCCCACACGATTTGACTCTGAGCAAAGAATGAGCTAACAATGTTCATCCACGATGAAGGGTCACCACTTAACAAAATAAACAAATGCCAGAATCAATATAGGGAGGCCCAAGGTCATCATAAGGTCGTAAACCTTCAGAATTAAGGTATCAATGCCAGTGAGACACCTCATAAAGCCAAACTGGCACGTGCATACAGACAACAAAAACAACAACAGAACAAGCAATGAATATAAATAGTCATTTAGCCACAAACAGTTTTGAGAATTGAAATTTCATTTTGTCGTAGGAATTCATATTTGACTATTGAGTTACTCAAACAGTAGATCTATTTAACCATTTTACTACATAATATATTGTGGAATCCTGAAATACCTTTACAAACCTTATATGTTAGTAGATTGTGAGATTATTCAAATCTAAGAATTTAATCAGCATGAGGAAACCTCAGAAAAAGCTGTAACAAGAGGCTAAGATTGCACAGCTCAAGTAAGATGTTGGCCAACCAACAGGCTATAACATTTTGATCGACTAAATATGGGGGCTATTTGGGCCAAATAGACTTAACATGCCCAAGAATCCTCTCATTATGCGTACGATGCAGAACAATCTGCAAACGAGAAATTTTCAAAATGGGGCGCATCTGATTTAGATGAGTTGCTTTTTATTCAAATAAGCAGTTGAAACTCAGAGATGTATATGGTGTCCTTATCCATATTATTTCGCAGTTTGCAGCAGCCACAACAAGAGGCTAAGCTGGCATAGCTCGAATAAACACCGGCCGGAAATTCTGCAATCTTTAGCATCACAAAAATTGAGGTTCCTGGAAAGCATAAAAAATCTGAATGGAAGGCCTAAGATATTTACCTGAACAAGTAAATGAACAAATCTTAGTTTCTTTCAGCCTAATTTCTGATGTGTCCAGACTACCACTTTGATTGCAATTAATTAAGGATTATGGGTCTCAAAATTTGGAAATCTAATTCTTAGGAGTTGTCATTCTCTAAAAGAATTAAATCTAAGCAAGAAGGTGGAATGAATTATTGAAACGAGATAAAGGATGGTACGAGGAAACCCACTAGTGGAATTTAAATTAGAGATGGTCGATGCATAGGTCGGAAGATGATAGTTTTAGTTGAAGCTTATGAAGATATTTATATCTTTGGATTGTATCCTTTAGGGGCTGTAAGATATGCAACTTCAGAGTTCTATTGGGTTATGAGGCAATATTGGAATGTGATGTCAATCAAGTGTATGCCTATAAGGATTAACCATCGATTTATGATTGATGCATTTGAAGGTTGGAAACTCACTAATTCATTGAATATTTTTGGATGACTATATTTTAATGATGAATTATATTAAGGATTCAAAGAATTCAATAAGAGTGATTAAGGACGGCTTTTAGAGTTGATTCGGATAGGGCAGTCAAGCGCATGTCTAGGACGTAGAACAATTTTAATTTTGAACGCCAGCATTGGTTATTGAGATTGACGATGTGTAAATTTTATCAATATGATAAGATGGAATACCAATGTGTCAAATAATGATTTAAGTTATATTGGAGTTGCATGGGGAGGGTAAGTTTAAGTGAAAAATGCAATTGCTAGTTATTTAGGAAGATATTAAAAATCATCAAAAAGATTTAAACTTATGAATTTTTTTTCAAGAAAAGAGAGATTCTTTTGCTATTAATGTTTTTGGTGGTATAAACATGAATTATTGCATGCTGAAATTTTTGTGCTGTAGAATTTTGAGGGGAACAAGAGTTTGATGAATGTTTGATTTGAATGGAGATGAATCTTTGGATTAAGGTATCGACAATTATTTGAGGATCAATACCCATATTTCGAGAGCAAAATTCTTATAAGAGGGGAGGATTGAAATACCCCAGTATTTCGGGTTAGATGTTTCAGGCTAGATTGATGAAATTATTAATTGTGGTCATATTTTAAAGTCAATATTGTATAATTGAGTTAAACTGATTTTTAAAAAATCAAGACATGTTCTTGAAGTTACCTTTGAACGAATTAGAAATCGAATTGTATTCAAATAACTCTCCAGATTGGTAAAAATAATAGTGCATTCGTGTGTATGGATATATATGTATGCTTGAGAATATAAATGAAAGTACGCATGGATGGCATTTACGATGTGTATCGGTTATATTAGAAATGTATGTTTTATATTGGTATGTGTAAGTGGGTATATGTGTATATTTCAAATTATATGTAAGATTATAGGATGAAATTAATGGTGCTGAATATTGCGATAGAAATCTTAAAAAATTATTTGAAATGGAATTTAATAAAAATAGATATTGTTGGCTTTGGTTCGGTGGTGTCATGTTAGTGAGCAGTTTATTGTCTATGGCTTTAGAATTAAATTCAGTATATTGGTGTCGGCAACACTATTTGATTTAAATTCGTTGAACTGACGTGCGTAGTGACATATTAAGTGAATGCTTAAGTGTCAAAAATAAAAGTTAGTTTTGGCCTGTTAGTGGGTGGTTGAATGTTAAAGGAAATGGGATTAATAGTGTATTTAAATGTTAGTAATATCGTTTAGAGTCACAAGATTTAGTAGGCCGATGCAATTTATTGGGTTGATATTATTTGAAAATATTTTTCTATTTCTGAATAGTTCCTATTTTTGTTGGTGATGACCTCCTTTGCGTTAGTCTTGATTGCATGAGTATGATGCTTGTCAACACCGAACGACATTTCTATAATTGAAATCGCAAAGCTTTCTTTGCGTTATATTCAATTATGTAAGTATTTTGGATTGTTGACTTCCAACGGTTAAGGTTGAGGAGAGTGTATGAAAACATTAAGGCATCTAGTCAAATTGAAGGTTATGGTACTTTAATGTGGTTTACACTTATCCGATACTGATTTCCTTATTATAGTGGTGCTGAGGTATATATTGTTTTGTGTGGCGCGATACTTATGACCATGTGACTATTGTAGATCATAATATCGAGGATATCATGGGAGGAGATGCTGGGTTTGATACATAGAGAAGCCTTCCATACCATGTCGAGTTGGAAGATGAGCATGTTGATAAGATCATCTATACCTGAATGAGTCGGAAGATAAGTGTGAGAGTAAGATCTTTCGTACCTAGTTGAGTCGGAGGATGAACATGGTGGAGAGACGTCTGTACTTTGATGGGCAGAGTCTCCGTGGACTATCGATTATGGTCAGAAGTCAAACTTGCGAGCATCGATTTGCCTGTGCAAGTACTCAGTTGTCAGGGGATATACACGGCCTTTGGTTCACAGTGGCAGAATAAGATCCAATGGTGTTCTTTTGATATTCGATTGTCATTAATATTTCATGAGTTTGGGATTCAGTAGAATCCAGGAGTTGCACTCAGTAGAATTAATGTGTTGGATTCTATGATAGTCTGAACAGCGGAATCCATATTGTTTATTAACGTTTGAGGTATAGGCGGTTCACGCTAAAACTTGGACCAAGGAATCCCTGTTCATCTTTTGATATCAAATTCTAAGAGATTTCTACTAGTTTATTGGTACTTTTAATATCCTTGTGATATGTGGGTTAAGGGCGACTTATCTTGTTCTTGGGCCGTGTCTACGACGTGTTGTGGTTTCTCGGATATAGTCAATTGATATATAAATGTTAAGACCATTAGAATTGGATATCCGAGATATTTATTGTTCATAAAGTATTTTTTATTCATATCACTTGTTGGACTTTGGCTCACCATTGTGTTTTCTTGGCTTCAGATTAGGTTGATTGCATAATGTGAACCATGGGATTCTACCTTTTGCTGCAGGACTTTTAGGTAGTGTGGATTGTAGATACTAGATGTTATATCTCAGTGGGAGATATTCCAAATATATTATTGACGGATGTTGAGTAGTTTTTCTTCAGGGTTGTGACCCATGATCCTTGGTAGTCTTTATTTTAAGAAAATTATATGACGTATTGATAAATCTAATAGTAGCTTAATTGAACTGTATTCCTGTTATGATAAATTATGAATGATTTTAAATTTTACGATTTTATTCCGCGTGAGCCGTCCGAACCCTGCTTGAAGTTTAGAGTTTAGGTCGTCACAGTTATGGTATTTTAACAAGTTTGATAATTACAAAATAGGCAACACTTTACTGCCACAACTTTCTCAATACATGTACCAAACAAAAATCAACAAGTAGAGGGAAAACCAATAAAAAGAACCTCATAAGATAGAGTTCATGCACTTCAGATGCATCTAAAACAGTCAACGGTCAATAGGTTAGAGAATATGATCATCCCTTTGCCTATAAACCCTTGAGTTCCAATTCAGGTACCTCCACCATAATTGACCAATTATACAGAATAACTCAAGTGGCATAAACCTGTAAAAATATGAACTTAATGCTTCGGAATTAAATATGAATTAAAGGTTTAAAACAACTGCAAACCTAAGTTAACAAGGATCTACCTATCAACACTCCACAGTTCAAGTTTATGACAATACATTGTTTTTAACCCCTTGAGTTGTCACTATTCTAGTTCCACCTTACTCTATGGGCACAAAATTTCAGCAAAAAAACCTGCAAAAAAATTTAGAAATAAAAGATTACATAACTCAAAACTTGAATGAACAAACACAAAGCCCCTGTCGTATCAGAGAGAACTGCCACATTGCAGCCCAAGAGAACACACTGAATAGTGAACAAGAAACAAGGGAATTGTGATTAATCACAAAAAGATCAAAACATGAAACAATGCCCAGAAAACCTGACCAGGCTAAACAGGGAGGCTGGCAAGCAAGATATGAGCGTAAGAAGATCTTCCCATCATGACATAAATCAACTCTCCACAGGAACCTCGATGATGGAAAGGCATTCAAACTAGTCACAACCACCAAAAATAATTCAGCCTTTCAAGCTTGAAATATCAAAAAAGTATCTACTACGGAATACAAGGGAGGAGAGATAGAGGACATATTGGATTATTTTTTAAACTAAAGATATAGCAGGGGTTTTCACATGCCAATGAATTTTCCAGCAATAGAAGCATGTATTCTTCTTTACAGGTAAGGTTAGAAACATGCATAATATTATACCCCTCATGTTGAGCAAACAGAATACAATGAATCAGATGTCATGCATTCGCTTTTTCTGACAAGGGAAGGATTGATTAAAGCATCAACTGTCGTAAGAAAACATAGAAGGGACAACTTGCGAAGGAATTAATGTAATGATACGCAAAAACGGCAAAAAAATAAAAAATACTACCCAGAAGATCTAGCTACTCTAATGTACCGTACCCTCTATAATATCAACAGGTAACAGTTCAGCTAAAACTTGAATAGGCTACCAAAACGTTAAAACTATAATATCCTATAAAATCTCATCACAGATTTCATACAGCTAAGGTGTTTCGTACTTCAGGTCAAACCTTGAATAGCCTTATTCCACATCTCACAGACTACATATCAAGCACCAAGCACCGATGTCTTAAAAAAACTGAAAACAACTATATCAAAACCAAAAGCAAAGAAACACATGTATTCATTTTAGTAGAACAGCCAATTGGCATCTTATGTTGGTACAAAATTCAATACACTATACCCAACAAAAGTTACCTCTGTAATCCCCATACATTTGTGATATTCTAAATATGCACTCTGATATTGAATTAAGATGAGCACGATCAAATGCATTTTAAAAATGGGATTTTTAAAGAATCATTCTACCCTGTACAAGTGCCGTAGCCTAAGAGTGCTCCAAGCTTAAGAATCTCTATATTTTTAAGGCGAATGAACCAGGAATCCTGCATGCCCATTTGGATTCTGAAAATTTTGAAGGCAAATATAATCAAAATACAAATTTCTCCGAATTAGCTTGTGTTCTGAACGAGACAGGCCATATACCATCTTAGTAATTGTGTTCTGAAGGAGACCTGCCATATACCATCTTAGTATCTAACAACCCTGCAACCTAAATGGTAGAGAAAGCCAAAGGTTAATGGAAACTCCATCACCTAAGTTAGATACAAAAAACTGTGATGGAGTTAACTTTGGAAGAACCAGGTACTACTATGCGTCCGAACATGGAACAATTGCAACTTACCAAAAACTTTATAATAGAAAATTGTTGCAACACTAAGAGATGACTAGCATAATATAAGAGTCAAACAACAATGGTAAACTATCATGACAAATGCAGCTAAAGATCCATCCGCCCTATGTCTTGCAATGTAAAAACCACCCACAACCAGAAACAATCAGGTAGTCTACATAAAAATGCTGATCCAAAGAAATTTGCCAAGACTTTCTCAGCCAAGGTGACAACCAAAGATCTAGCGGTGAAGGAAAAATGAAGAATCTGATCATCTAGATTTTGTGCATTTCATATGCATCTAAAAGGCCAATGTTCAATAGCTTAGGAATGTGACCATGCAAAACCCTCATTCTGATTCAGGCACGACCATCATATTTCACCAACTTGATTGTTTAACACCACATACAACAAAAAAAATGAAATAAACATTTAAAGCTGCATCTACAACTACAAAATTTAAGAGTTCAAGGATTTATAAATAATTCTGTTTCTAAAGCAATGAATTTGATCACTGTATTTCCATCATAACTTTTCAAAAATTTGTCTACTTCTACACACAAAAAAAAACATGTAAAAAAAATAAGAATAAAAATATTAAAACACCAAACTGGAAAGAAAAAAACCAAGCCGAAATCCAATTCTAAAAACAATAAACTGCTAATCTCCATATGAAAAAAAAAAGATTCCCACTTTATAGAATTAACAGCAATACAGAAGAAACAAAGGAGTGGTGGTTAATCACCAAAAAAACTGACCAAGCTAAACACCAATGAGCAGTAAGAAACTCCTTCCCATCATCATAAGATAAATCGCTCACTCTTCACAAGAACCTCTACAATAGGCAGGTATCCAAATAAACCACCAACACAGTTATAATTCAGCTTTCTACACAATTGAAAGATCAACACAAATCATATAATACAAAGGGCAAAAAAATCAATAGAAGAGAAACAGGGACAGAACAGATTTTCTATGGAACTGAAGAAATAGCAGAGTTTATGAAGAAACACAGGTCAACAGAGACCCTTCACATGCCAGCGAAATTTCCAGCAATAGGACCATGAAATCCTTCTAAAAGATATCATAAGATCAGAAAGATGCACGATAGTTTACTCCTCAGGTTGTGACAACAGATTGTGATGAATTAACGTTATGCACAATCTGACAAGAAAAGTATGGATTAGAACATCCAGTGCTATGCACAATCTGACGAGAAAAGTATGGATTAAAACATCCAATATAGTGGCTAAACATGAAAGCAAGCCACAGCTTTCAAAGGAATTAATGTAATGATATCACCAAAACAACAAAAAAAATCATTACCAAAAGGGTCAGTAACTCTGAACTGATGTCCCTCCCATGAAATCAACAACAGGTAATGCTAGCACAATATTCCATCCCATCACACATTTCATACAGCAACATAGGGTCATACTTCAGTCCAGACTTTGATTATTCCACATCTCAAGGAGGACATTACAATCGCCAGGTATGACTGAAAGAAAAGCCAGAAAACTTCCAGATCAAGACACAATTGAAGGCATTAATAAGCATTGTGACGAACTTCTTGAGGTTTCTGGGCATTGAAGGCATGAATAAGCATTGTGACAAACTTCATTTCAGCATCAGATTCCTTGGAACGCAAAAATGCAAATGCTATACTCCAGCAAGAAGTTACCAAATCAAGTACCAAAACAAGGCTTATTTTCTTCAGACAAATCTGTTATGGGTGCAAGCAACCAGTTCCTGTACCCGAATGATAATTTAGAAACAAGTTAAAACAATTACAAAAGAAGCCTGTACTTTCAAGAATTCTTCAACCCATGAAACAACCAAGGATCTCAAAGTAATGGGCTTCTTGAGTTCAGTTGCTGATATGTCTACCATAATTCATAAACATTATATTGTAATTCAACATGCACCCAATAATAATGAGAATAATAATATAGATCTAAAAAAAAACTAATGGATTTAGAAGCACCTTGTGTCAGATTTGTACAGATGTACACCCGTATGGGAAGGGATGACCCCCAAACAATCTAGCCCAAAGACGGAATTCAATCCAGCCAACTTCTTCTCGTGAACTAACAATCCCACCCTTCGCTTGGCCTCAAACAATCTATCCCAGAGGATGGAATCAATCTAGCCAACTCCTTCTCACGGACTAATAGACCTGCCCTCGTCTTTGCGTCCCGCTTAGGGAAGAAAAATATAAGGGATGGGCATTATTCCTGAAGCATAACAGCGGACTTACCTTAGATCCTCAGGCCAGCTGAGAGACCGAAGCACTCATCTACTCCAAGTAGACTGGCTCATCCTGCATAAAAGCAAAAGGCATTGTGGGCCCTAAAAAGGGTGGCACCCTTGTCAACCACTGGCAACTCTGGAGCAGCAGAGGGTGCATCAGTGCCCTCAGTGAAAGTCACACATATCTTCAAGAATGACGGTCCAATCAGAAGCCAACACATTGGGAACCATGCAAAAGCTCCCATCTTTCCTGGAGAAATCCCCTGGGATCCCCTATAAATAGCAAGGAAGTCTCTAATAAAAGGGAGAAAATGGAGAAGTGAAAAAACAAACCAGAAAGAAAGAAAAGCAAGGATTATCCAAAGGGATGATTACCAATAAGCTTTGGCTAATCAAGGTGTTTATTTAAAGAGGAACATTGCATTCTCTCCACCAAGGATAACCCTCCATCTGCCAACACCAGTAGCCTCACAGCTCGGGGCAAATACTCCAGTAATTTCCCATTCCTTTAGTCATGACTTCAGTTCAAACTGATTTAGGCATCTGAGATTTACTTAGGAGAATCACACGGGCCCCTTTGCCTGTGGTGTGCACGACTTAGCTTGCATAAAAAAGCAAGCCACAATTCAACCAACCTACTTTGCAGAGAAAAAAACACTTTTAAACCCCCTCCATAGAATTAAGAACAAAAACAGAACCAAGGAGTTCGAGTGATCATGAAAAGATCGAAATAGGAATCATCAACCAGGATCTTTGGATGACAACTCACAAAGCTCACACTAATGAGGATGAGAAAGCACAATGAGAGGTAATAAGCTCCTGACATGATAACAAAAATTCTCAAACCATCACATCCAACAGCCTCTATAATGGACAGGCATCCCAAAAATCACCACCACATGATCCCTGAAATCATGAATAACATTTCAGCTTCAACAAGTGGCACCACCAAAAATAATTCAGCTAGGTAGGTGTAGATAGTTTGAAATGAATCGCAATAGGAAGGAGGGAGGAAGTGACGACGAGATGACACACATTTCAGCTTTAACAAGTGGCACCACCAAAAATAATTCAGTTTAGCATGCAGTTGAAAGTTCAAAACGAATCATAATAGGGAAGAGGAAGGGAAGATAAGGAGAGATACAGAACAGATACTTTACATCAAAGAAATGGCAGAAGTTACGGTGAAGGTTGGAACACATCCCAAAGAGACCCATTAAATGCTAATGAATTCTCCAACAATTACAAGCATCATCTACCTCAATTAAGAATAAAGTAAAAAGCAGAAAGCAAAAGAAATAAGTGCACGTAGTTGGCAGATCTGCAACAAATTATTGCCAGAATTGTCATTCAGTTGCAACAAGATACTTCATGCAGCAACAACTGGTAACAATTCGGCTAAAATCCTGAAGAGTACCTAAATGGCAAGGGGCTGTACAGTCCCAAAGAATGTTGCTTCCATGCAATAGCAGCAAAGTCAATAATATATGTGTGTGTGTGTGTGTGTGTGTGTGTGTGTGTGTGTGAGTGTGTGTATACCCAGGACAGATCACTATCAATCAAAAAAGTTTATGGATTTCCCTTTTGCTATTACATTTCACCTGGGATAGATGGAGGATATTGGTGCAAAAATGTACTTAATATTCCCAAGGCCACTCTCACTATGTGGCTTGCTGTGCAAAAGTTTGATACATTTTTGAAATGGGGAGCATTTGTATCAGATGATTTGCCTTTATAAGCAGTAGAACCCAAGATTTTAAAAAGTGCAACTGTTCATTTGATATGGCAGTTGACAGAAGGCTCAACAAGAAGCTAAACTTGCATAGCTCAAGTAAATATAGGACCAAAACCATCCCAAAATTGAGGTTCTGCAACAGCTTAAAATATGATTTTTGCTGGCAACAAAAAGCCTCCAAACATAACAACTCAAAATACACTGAAACAGAGAAAACCGCATAACCAGTAGAATATAAACAAATTATATGCCAGAAAATATTAAAGCATAAATAATATAAGTGACCGAAAAGAAGAGATGCTCCAGCCTTCATCAACCCTTCATGACAATGAATCAAGGAAAATAGCAAGACCATATCGGCCTGATAGAACAAAGGAACTCAGACACCAAGCAACCATGTTGATAACATCCAAGCAGCAAAGAAGAACCCACAGGCTTAGCAGTAATTCTAATCTCTATACAAAGTAATTTACAAACTTCCCTCAGATGGGTCCAGAAAAAAATAGGACCCAAAAGCTTCATAAGAATGCTCCCACAACATTTTTAGGAATCAAGCAGTCATATCCCTACCAAAAAATTAGAAAAAGCATGCCCGAGTACAATCACAAAGCTTCCAAAGTAGCATCCAAAAAGTTTCCAGTCTCTCATGCCTAAGAATGATACATCAGCCAAAATCTTTAATCTTCCATAGGTAAGGATAACAACAAATACAAAAGTAAAATATAGCTCTTAATAATTAGAAAAAGTCAACATGCCAGACAGTATAATTACAAAGCTTCTAAAGTTGCATCAAAACAGCTTCCAATCTCTCACATTAATCTTTAATAGGCAAGTATAACAACAAATACAAAGTAGAATACAGCTCTTAATTTAACACCAACAACTTAATCAACAAAATTACACAGTACCTATTGGAACAATACCAGATGCTAAGAACGTCAATAATTCAATTAGTAGTCTACCGACTCATCCCCATCTATGCCGTTGTAAAGGAGAACCAAAATCTTTTAATCCAAGATGATGAAATCAAGAACATTAAACAGGAAGCAAGAGAGTCCTCTTTAGTCACCAAAAGTTCCACTTGTGAATCATTATCGATAAACTGAAAATGGGAACCAACCAAGCACACATCACTAAGGATGATGAAGCAAGCAGGATATGAGCACTAAAAAGCTGCTGACATCATCATAGAAATCACAAACTCTTCTCATAAACCTCCAGTCTGGACAGAAGCCCAAACAAATCACCGCCACCGAAAACTGTTCAGCTTGCTCCAATTAAATGAACTGAAAGGAACAATATAATAGAAAGAGGGAGCAAGGGTGGAGTGATACTAGAAGAATAGGACATCAATACTCAGAAGAAATAGAAGAGGTTTTGGTAAAACGCAGATCCCATAAAGAACTTCTAAAGGCCAATGAATTCTCTGACAATAGACAATAGGAACATGTCCAACAAGCATAACCTGTAAGCATGAAGTAAGTCATAGATTGTCCAAGAATTTTTATAATGTCCCCAAAACACCAAAATCTTCTTACCAGAATGGCCAATCAATACTCAGATATACTTCACCCTCCACCGTTAATGAAAGACAGTTCATACACCAACCCTGTTAAGTGGTATAAGTTAAGTTCAAATCATGAGTAGCCCACTAGAAAGGCCAATACCATGATGTGCTACGGCTGCTGCCCCATCCCAACACTGAAGAATTAATAGAACAGCAAGAACAACCACAGTAGACCACTATCTACAAAACATCGCAAGTAATTAAAATGAATAAATAATCATGGTAGATCACTATCTAAGAAGCATAGCAAGTAATTAAAAATAAATAGATAACGATGGTAGATCACTATCTACATGACATCTTATCGGACTTTCCATCTACAGTAACATTTCAATCAAGTTAGATGAAAGATGTCGGTGCACAATGAACTTCCACCATTAGTTGCCCTGGGATACAAAAAAGTTTGCTAATGTCAGATTTTTGAAATGAGAGCATCTGATTCAGGTGATTTGTCTTCTATGCAAATAAGCAGTAGAAACTCAAGATCATAATGGTGTAACAGTTTATTAAATCCAGCAATTGAGGGCACAACAAAACACTAAGCTGGCATAGCTCAAGTAAATATAGGGCCGAAATTTGGCAATTGCTTAACATCCCAATTGTAAGGTTCTTGGAAAGAATAAAAAATGAAGTCCACCATCAACAAAAAGCCTCGTATATATCACTTCAAAATACACTGAAAAAGAGAAAACTGAATAACGAGAAGAACATAAACAAATTATAAGCCAGAAAATGCTACAGCATAAACAACACAGGCGTCACATAAGAAGAGATGCTCCAACATTTGCCAACCCTTCATGACAAGGAATCAAGGTAAATAAGAAGAAACCCTAGCAAACCTGTAGAAGCACAAAATCTTGTTAAACCGATCAACTACATGTGATAACAACCAAGCAGCAAAAAAAAATCCAACAAGCTCAACAGTAATTCTAATTTCTAAGCAAAGCCATTCACATAGTTACCCCACTTCAACGTGGCCAATACATAGTTACCCTTCATGACAAGGGGCAGTTCAAAAATTGGCAATAATAATGTATCACCAAAGCTTCTAAAGTGGCATAAAAAAGGCTTCCAATCTCTCATGCATGAGAATCATATATCAGCCAAATTAAATCGACAATACAATACCTATTTTTTTTGCCAATACCCGATGCAGAGAACATCACTGACTCAATGAAAAGACACAGACGCAAAGAACATCATGTAAGAGGAAGAGAGCAAAAAAAAAGATAGAATAGGGCAGATTGCAATTTTCAGACACTGAAGAACTAGCAAAGTTTTGGCGAATCTCGCATCTCATAGACTCCAAGCCAATGAATTCTCCGACAATAGGATCACTTCTAACAAAATCCCAGGTCTCGAGCAAGTGAAGTTAGATGCAACTTGCAAAAAAAATAGTTTCAGAATATCACCAAACCAGCAAAAATAATTTATCAGACCGGCCAGTCAATACTAGGATATGCTGCACCCTTGCATAATAGATGGTTCATAAAACACTGGTAACAGTTAGCTCAAACCACAAAAAAAGCCACTTCAAGAATGGTCAATACCTTGATGTGCCACAGCATGCCATATCTGAAAATTTAACACAGCACAGATATGTTATTAGAAATAAATAAATTACCAGGATAGATCACTATCTATGAAATACTTTTACAAATCACCCTTTTGCTGTAACATTTTGATCGTGCTAGATGCGAGAGGTTGGCACATGATAAAAGACTTCAGATGCCCAGAACTCACTCTAATTATGTGTCATGCTATGTAGAAAATCTGATTCAGATAAATTACTTGTTTTGCGAATGCGCACGGAGGAACTCAAGATCATATATGTTCCAATTGTCCATATGACATGACAGTTGGCAAGTAAAAAGAGGCCATGCTTGCCTAGTTCAAGTGCATACAGAACCGAAATTCAGCAATTGTTAGCATCCCGCAATTGAGGTTCTTGGACAGCATGTTGCATGCCAGCAACAAAAAGCCGCAAAAGTGGAAATATTATCACCTCAAAATACGCTGAGAATGAGAGAACTGCACAACCAGCACTATATAAACAACTTATATGCCGGAAAATATTAAAGCATAAACAATAAAAGCGACTCATAAGAAGAGATGCACCAGCCTTCATCAACCCTTCAAGACAATAAATCAAGGTAAATAGGAAGACACCAAAACCAGCCCAATAGAAGCACGTAAACTTGTAAATTGACCACGTATGATAACATCCAAGCAGTAAAAAAGATCCAGCAAGCTTCAACAGTAGTTCTGGATCTATGCAATCTACTAAGTTTCCTGACTTCAATGCCTCCAACAAGCTTTTTTCCACCCTATCTTCATGGAAGAGGGAAAAAAAGTTCCAGCAAGACTGCTTTTTTCCCCGGGAAGCCTGCTCACTCTCATTTGCCTCGGTCCATTAATTAAGAATTTGAGAAAAAACATGTATTTTTCCTTCCTCCAGCACACTCTACAATGGTCTTTGAGCTATCCAAGGGAATGCTTCCCCAACCTTCAATTTCTAAGCATCAAGCGGCCATAAGTCTACAAAGAAAATAGAGGAAGTCAGCATGCTGACAGTACAATCACAAAGTTTCCAAACTTGCTTCAGAATAGAGAAGTGTCGAAATCTCACATGCCTCAGAATACATGTATCCTCCGCTGTATTTGAACTTCCACCGGCAAGTATAACCCAATAATTCAAAGAAGCTATTAATTTAAAATCTATAGTTCATCGGCTATATTACACAGTACTTTCTGTGCCAATACAAGAGGTTATGAACATCACTAAATCAATGAATAGTCTGCCTCATTTATGCATTTTTATGTAAATGAGGACAAAAATTTTTAACCACAGATAATAGAATCAAGAATAGTAGACAAAAAGCAAGAGAGTGGTGATTTGTCACCAGAAGTTCTGTATCTGAATCATCAACACCTGACCAAGCTCACAACACCAAGGATGAGAAAGCATGGAGGGTATGAGCAGTAAGAAACTGCTGGCACCATCACACAAATTTGTATCTGAATCATCATGACCTGCCCAGGCTGAGCAACACTAAGTATGAGAAAGCAAGAAGGGCATGAACAGTAAGAAACTGCTGGTATCATCACAGAGATCTTCAACTCTTCTTCATGAACCTTCAGTCCAGACAGGAATCTAACAGCCCACAGCCCCCCAAAATAATTCAGCTTGGGATGCAATTGAAGGATCTGAGAACTCATTAGAGAAAGAGGGAGCAAGGGAAGGGGAGGGAGAGAGGGATACAACTGAAAGATCTAAAGAATAAGAGGGAGCAAGAGGAAGATAGAGATAGGACAGATTACAATTTTCAGCCACAGAAGGACCGGCAAAGGTTTTGGTGTATCACACATCCCATAGACTCCCTTAACAGGTAAATATATTCTTCGACAATAGCAACACAACTAGCAGAATGCCTTGTCTCTAGGGAGCATGAATTAAGAAGCGACTTGCAAAAGAATTAATTTCATAACACCAAAAGAAATATTACCAGAAGCAACTTGCAAAAGGATCGATTTCAGAACACCAAAAGAAATATTACCAGAATAGCCGGTCAATACTAGGATATGTCCCACCCTTGCATAATAGATGGTTCAAACATCAACACTGGTAACAGTTCAGCTCAAACCATGAACATAGCCTCTTCTAGAATGGCATACCCTGATGTGCCGCAGCATTCCATATCCGAAAATTCAATACAACACAAAGAAGTTACAAGAAATATATGAATTAACAGGATAGATTGCTATATATGAAATACCTTTACAAATTTACCCTTTTGCAGCAACATTCTGCTCTCATTACATGGGAGACACCAGTGCATGATAATAAACATCAGAGGCCCAATAATCCTCTCAATAGCAACAAGGGATTTTTATTTGGCATGAAGAACAAATATCTATAGTTGGACTCTGTCAACCCCATTCTCTGCAACTGCACGGAGTTCCAATTGCAATACTCCACCATAATTCACCAACGATCTTGTCTAATTCAACAAGCAAGATCCCAAATATGAATGTACTGGTTACAAAAACCATAATTAATGAAGACCAGGCCCCAACTTAACCCGATGAGAGTCAAAACCATAAGAGAAGAAACTAAAACTCAGAGTCTTAAGCAAGGAGAACAGGAGCAGTGATTAGTCACCAACGACGTCCAAAACCCCATGGAATACTCATTATTAGCACCGCATATGATTGATTGGCCAAACCAATATTTTTGAGCTCAATGATAAAAGAAGACTGAACCCTAATAAACAAACAACAGGCAAAAGACTGACTCTGGGAACGTCAAAACCCTAGCCTGCGTGACAAAAAAACAGAAAAACTAGAATAAAAAACATCAAACAATGAGCAGTAGAATGGTAATCCGTCACCAAAGACGTCCCGAATCCCATGAAATACACATTATTGGCACCGCCTGTGATGGATTCGTCAACCCGAAATAAAATCAATGACTAAAGAACTTCAAATAGTAATTAATAAGCACCAGGCCAAACGCTATCAGAACGTAAAAACCCTAGTCTGCGTAGCCAAAAAATAGTACCTAAGTATAATCGAGAACATTAAACAAGCAGAAAGATAGTTGTGATTAGTAACTAACTCCAAACCCTTATTAACAAACACCAGGCCCACAAGTAGCTCTCGAAACGTTAAAACCATAATCTGTGCATCCAAAAAAATTGACTACTCAGTATCGTCGAGAACATTAAACAAGGAGCGAGAGAGTCATAATTAGTTACCAAATACGTCCAAAATCGGATCGAACACACATTACCGTTGTGTATTATAGCGATCAAGAATCTATAATCTGAAGCCGCGACAGAGAAGGCGTAGGGCATCCTACCTTCAGCGGTGACCAACTCTATGACGAATAGACCCTCAACGACAACTCGCCATACGAAGGCAGAGAGAACCAGATCAACAGTCGCCCATGCATCAATTTATAGCGTGATTGTGGCGGTGAAAGAACGCGGTTTACCTTCATAAAATAAAAAATAAAATAAAAATTGTGAACGCGTTTTTCAGAGGCGGTTGCCAGTTTGGTTTGCAGCACATGGCTTTTTTGTTTAAATTAATTTTTTAAAAATAAATCTGAAAAACCTTCACACTCTTTCTCATTTCTCAATAATTAACCTCTTAAATAGAAAACAAATAAATAAACTGATATTACAGCTTTTCGTTTTTCAAATAATATTTTCGTGAATCAGAACATCTATTTATCTAACCATAACTCGGATGTTTGTCTCCCTGTACCGTTTTAGTTATTGTCGTAATTTTTTATTTTTAGAATTTTCTAATAATAAATGAAACTTTCCAACA
>JAODPA010073990.1:0-29503 GCA_025585075.1 Nepenthes mirabilis
TATATGACTTATTGAACGTTATATTTATTTTTTTCAAATTTTTATAACCTTTTAAATTAGCAGAATTGGATCTCTTGCAGGTTTCTGAATCTGAGAAAATTTTGAAGGATTAGATTATAATCATTCAATTGTGTATTTGGAATTTATAGAAGAGTTTGCAAACACTTGGGCTTATTGATTTGGAATTATATAATCATTAGATGTTTATATTTGGGCCATGGGCCCTGTTATGCAAAACTATTTTATGTTTTTGATGATGGTGTTATTAGATCGATATAGATAGAAGATTTTCCTTATTTTTTGATAAGTATTAAGCAAATACACAACTTACCAAAAAAAAAAAAAATTAAGCAAATACATTGTCGATAGGGCCAACTAATGATAGTTTGGCCAATCGATGAGTATTTATCATGATATTAAGAGTTAATTATAGGAATTAGCTTTTTGGTTCAATTACAAAAAAAAACATTTTTTTTGTCTGTAGTCTTGGTTTCTATTTTTGATTCATGGTTTGATTTATTTATATCATTATATTATATTTGGTACTAAGGTCATGACAACTAACCAACAAAGAGTTGCTACATATTACAACCGAAAAGTGAGAGATTTAACACTATGAACTATGGAGGCCATTAGAAAACTAACGCATGAGAATAAGCTATCCCTAGCATGAGAAGGACCCTTCCTAATGTATAGAGTTCTCAAAAATGGGGCATATAAAATTGCAGTCCCAGACTGAAAACTAGTCCCATAGACATGGAGTACCTTTTACCTTAAAAGAATACTATCAATGATAGTGCAAAATAGAGTATAGAGCTAGGCATTGCCCCTTGCCCTAAATTATTTGTTTTCAGAATTATTACCACCTTATGAATAAAATGAATTTTGATTAAATCATGTTGAATTTTGCGTACTTGTATACCTATTTAGATTGTCATAGGTCCAATACATAGAACAAGGATAAACCTTAGTTAGACAATTGGATTCGACACTTGTTTGTCAAATATGCTAATTTAAATAAGCAGTTATTTAACACGTACATTCAAAGAGACCAAACAACCCTCATGTGGGTTACAAGCTAGTCATGTCAAGACCCATGGGTTTGAGACTAACAAGTTCGGCACCCCTAAGAGAGGCTAAAACTCAATTGAATAGAAATTTGCTGAGACTTAACTATAAGGATAGTCACCTAGCCATTAAACGTAAAGAACGCTCTAAAGTGTAAGTAGCATCAGAGCCCCTTGCAGGCCACACACTTTCAATTGCACGGACAAGGATAAGGATCCACATAAACTAGCAACAATAGATTAATGGCGTTCCCGTATGCCAAGTTAGCATTCAAATGATCTGTGCACCAAAATACTTCTATGCCTGGGGGCTGAGAAGGCATCATGCACTCATATAGAACATCTATCCAATAACCTAATAGATGCATATCAACATCATCTAGGTTATCAATGCTAATTGTCTAGGATGCAAATATTCATCAAGCATTTTGGTCAAATCCAAATCTATATTAACAAACATATATATTTATGAATAATAATACAATGTACAAGGTCTGAGCTATCCATAAAATTCATAGTCCAGAAGGAGGATGTGATAGACTAGATTTCTGATAGGCTACTATTTACGTCTGTTAATATCTAAATACAAATAGAGTAATAAGACAAATGTAAATAACAATATAAAATATTACAATAACACACAAGATCCAAACCGGTCGATTCTCAAGTCGACTTTGTCTGGGCCGGCCATATATTTAGGTCGGCCTTATCTAAGTCGGCCTCATCTGAGTCGGCTATATCTAAGTCGGCTGACTTTGAAGAGAAACCAATGCCATAAGAGATGCCACTAGGAACAAAAATACTTAAACCATAATGCCCGACGAAAGTATATAAATATCCATTAATTTACACAGTAGAAGCATTTATACAAAAGTGTCTCCAAAATAAAAAATACATCCTCAAAAGTTGATCTATAAACTACTGCATGAATCCAGATCAGCCTTCCAAGCCTAGATCGTCTGTCTGACTCTACTCTTTCTTGTCTGGTATGAATTCTTACTCATCTGAAGATAAGAAAAATAGTAAGGAGTGAGCTATTACTCAGTAAGGTACAATAAGCAAAGACATGTATAATTATTACTTCAAAATAAAATCAAAAGAAACGGGATAGGAGCATAATGCATATAAGAACATAAAACATGGGCCAAAAATGTTTTCATGAGTACTGGTTTCCTTTAAATTTGGATGTCATTTGTTTTATTCTTAATTACTTTGCCTTCAAAATCATGCTTAAAACTCAATCATCTTTAGGGACTGAATGAGAGCGGACAAAATCCAGGAAGGATTGTGTTATCTCCACACAGTCTAAGGGCAACCCTCTTATTCTACTCTCAGAGGCTGGTGGTAATGTCTTTAACTTGGCATATTGGGCCATAGTCCAAAGATGCCACCAAAAGTTCCCTCGTGGCCCAGGGGCAGTCTTCAAGTGTCACTCCAATATCCTTAATCTAGTTTTTTATAGCACTTTAAGTGGAAACTCTACACAAAGTTCTTTTATCTAGTGGCCATATATCCAATAACAAATAACTAATTGCAGAGTTTCCATATGCTGTTCACGTATACAATTTTCCTTGGTCTTATGACTTATGTTTTAATTTTCAAACAAACGAAATATTTAAATAAGCAAACTGATATTTTCAAATAGTGAATAAACAGGTAAGATAAGTTTTTTTGTGTACCAAAGTTTAAACTTTTTCCAAATCTTACTACAATACCGAGCTCAAACATAAGAAGAAAATTCTAGCAATATTCGAACATGAATCATGGAACGAAATCTAACATATAAAACGTAGTACATACACTAAAATATGAAATTTCTTCATAAAATATGCAAAAGCAATTATCATGATATGCAATTCATAGAAATATAGCGGAGAAGGGTATTAGAACAATAATACATAAAAGAATTGGACAAGAATCAGCATCTGCCAAAGATAAAGTATAGAGTACACTTACCTGATTCTGATTTATGAATTTCCTTACTCAAATCTGGCCTGAAAATTCTTCATTTCTTTTTTCTCCTATGTGCCCCTTTTTCTTTTCGAAACTCTCTTCCCTAACCCCTAAATCATATATTTAAAGACAACAGGACAGGTGAGAGAGGTAAGGGTAGATCACATATTTTGATACTTTCTTTTTCCCGCTCAATTTCCTTACCTTGAAAAGTCAGCAGAGTAGGTGGGAGTAGGTGGGAGCTGTTCACCCACTTTGGCTTAGCCACTCCGGCCTCTATTCCCATCCTGCTGATAAGCCAATCCAAACTGGTCAACATGTCAATTCGGTTAACTAGCTAATCTAGTCAACAAGTCAATCCGGTTAACTTCTCTAACCGGTCAACTATCCAATCCGGTCAACTATTTTAACCGGTCAATTATTCAATCCGGTTAACCTTTTCAACCCGATTAATTTCTCTAACCTGCCAACTTGCTACCTAGGCCGATTTTCTATTAAGGTCGACTTGCTATGTCCCAGGAACCCGATCCTTATAACTTTTTCCTACTTATAAAAATTTTATCCTCAAAATTTAACAAGACTTATATACTCATGGAAATAGATGGGAGATATTTGTTTCAGATCTCCTCTTCACACTCCCATGTGGCTTCCTCAGTAGAATGATTTTTCCAAAAAACTTTCATCAGAGGGATGGTTTTTGCGTGCAATATTTGATCCCTCTAGTCTAAAATTTGCACCGGCTCTTCGGTATAAGATAGATTTTCACCAATAGTTAGAGGCTCAAAATTAATTACATGTGTTGGATCATTAACATATTTACGAAGCGCTGATACGTGAAACACATCGTGAATATCGGCAAAGTTTGGCGACAAGGCTAACCAGTAAGCCACTTTTCCTACTTTCTCTAGAATCTCAAAGGGTCCAGTAAATCTCGGCTTTAACTTTCTTTTAATCCCAAATCGAAATGTTCCTTTTTTACGGTGATACTTTCAGGAATACAAAATCACCGACTTCAAATTTCAACTCCGATTTCCTTTTGTCTGCGTAGCTCTTTTGCCTACTTTGAGCTTCCTTTAAATCCTTGTGAATTAACCTAATTTTCTTTGTTATCTCCTTGATAATATCCAGACCAGAATACACCTATCACCTGTTTCTTCCCATTGAATTGGTGATCGGCACTTTCTCCCATATAGAGTTTCAAACGGTGCCATACTAATACTTACATGGTAACTGTTATTATAAGCAAACTCTGTCAGAGCCAAATAATGATCCCATCTACCATTCATTTCTAACACTGAGGCCCTTATCATGTCCTCTAATATCTGAATTGTACACTCCTATTAGCCATCCATTTAGGGGTGATAAGCTGTGCTGAATTTCAATCCCGTCCTCAGTTTTCGATGTAGGATTTTCCAAAATCTTGAGACAAACCTTGAATCTCGATCGGATACAATCGAGGCTGGCACACTATGGAGCCTAACAATCTCATTAATATATAGCCGAGCCAATTGGTCTCGAGAATGAGTCGTTCGGATTGCGAAGAAACAGGTCGATTTAGTCAGCCGATCAATGATAACCCATATGGCATCGTGGTTCTTCGAAGTTCTTGGAAAATCAGACATAAAATCCATTGCAATATCCTCATACTTCCAACTCGGAATGGGCATCGTTGCAACAGTCTAGCCGATTTTCTCTTTTCGGCTTTCAATTGCTGACAGATAAGACATTTATTTACAAAAGTCATAATTTTCTTCTTCATATTTCTCCACTAGAATATTTTTCTTAAGTCCTGGTATATCTTATTAATCTTAGAGTGAATAGTATAACTGGTTCGATAGGCTTCCTTCAGCTCTTTATCACCACGTACACATAATTGATCCCTAAATTTCAGGACTCCATCAGCATGAAAATTTGAACAAACTTTGGAGTCTTTTTTCAAGTCTTCAACAATTTCCATCAAGAAGGGATCATTAGCTTACCCCTCTTTGATTTTCTGCAAAACCTCTGGCTGCACTTGGAAATATGATTATAGCATCCAGTTGCCTTTGATGTATCGTTGGATATTACAATGTTTCATGTAATCTAACGTCTCCATTTTCTTAATCTGCAATCTGGCCACAAGGCTTGATCGACGACTTAAAGTATAAGCAACAATATTGGTTTTTTTTAGATGGTATTGGATTTTACAATTATAATCCTTCAGAAAATCGATCCACCTCCTCTACCTCATATTCAACTCCTTTTGCAAAAAAAAAAAATATTTTAAACTTTTGTGGTCAGATTATACAAGAAATTTTTCACCGTATAAGTAATGCCTCGAGATTTTTAATACAAAAACTATAATAGCTAGTTCCAAATCATGGGTTCCTTTAATGAACTTTCAACTGCCAAGATTCATAAGCAACCACCTTTTCATGTTGCATTAGGACACAACCTAGTCCGGTCCTAGAGACATCATAATAAACCACCAATCCACCGGATCGGTCCAAAATTATCAAAATCAGTGCAGAGGTTAACCAGTCATTTAGCTCATGAAAACTCTGTTCACATTCCTTGGTCCACTCAAATTTAGTTTCCTTCTTTGTCAACTGGGTGATTGGTATAGCAATTTAAGAAAAATTTTTTATGAATCTACGATAATATCCGGCGATGCCAAGAAAACTCTGAACCTCAGTCACCGAAGTTAGTTGGCTCCAATTTACTACGGCTTCAATCTTCTTCGGATCGACCGAAATACCACCATTAGAGATAACATGGCTCAAGAACACTACTTTCTCCAACCAAAATTCACATTTCTTCAGCTTCGCAAATAATTAATGCTCTCGGAGAGTTTGGAGCACGGTTCTCATATGCATCTCGTGCTCTTCATGACTCTTAGAATAGATAATGATATCATCAATAAAAATAACCACAAACTTATCCAAATAGGACCAAAAGACTTGGTTAATCAGAGTTATAAAAAGAGTAGGAGCATTTGTTAAACCGAACGACATTACTATTGTGATTTTAGTTAATTCCTCATAATCTACACATAATTGCAAAGTTCTATCCTTCTTCTTTACAAACAAGACTGGCATACCCCATGGGGATACACTCGGTCTAATGAAGCCATTGTCTAGCAATTCCTACAATTGCTGCTTCAATTTAGCAGGCGCCATTCTGTATGGCATCTTTGATATCGGTGCCGATCTTGGCACAAGCTCAATTTTAAATTTTATCTCCCGGTATGGTAGCAATCTGGACAATTCCTTGAAAAATACATCCTCAAACTCGCACACTATAGGAATCTCTTTTGTTGACACTTCATAACTCCCAATTACACTAGTATATGTTAAATAGGCTTGACATTTATTCTTTATCAAATGCCGGGTATGCAAAGCCGAAATAAAACAAGATGCCTCTTTTTGCCGAACTCTTTGAATATAAAAAGGCTCTCAACTTGAAATAACAAAGTCTACCCTCTTCTGAAAATAATCAATGTTGGCATAATATTTCGCCAACTAATTCATGCCTAAGATTACATCAAAATTACACATCTTCAGCAAGATTAAATTTGCTGACAATTGTGGTCCATTTACCTCAATAACACACCCCAGATACATAATATCTATAATCACAGACGACCCTGTGGGTGTTGAGACAATCAAAGAATAATCAATAATTTTTGGGGATGATGCAAGATGATGCACAAATCGAGGTGAGACAAATAAATGAGTGGATCCTGAATCAAAAAACACATGGCAGGAAATGCCACAAATAGAGAGAATACCTTCTACCACGTTTGTTGAAACTTCTGCTTCATTTGTAGAGATTACAAACACCTTGGTCGGGACAGTCAATTTGGATGCTGGGGCTTGCTTCGAATAGAGATAGTTCCTTACTATATGCCTCACCTGTCCACAATTATAACAAACTCCTAACAACTTAAAACAAGGCTTGTCCCCATACAGCTTCCCGTCATGAGGATACGGGTTTGCTGACACCCTTGATGTTGGTGCTGATTGGCCGGTCTCCTTCTTTGACTCCATTTGCTTTGCATTTTTTGGTGGTCTCCCCGATCCCACACATGAGCTGGCTCCTGTACTACTTCGGCTAGATATCCTCTTCTTGAAAAACTCCTCTTTCTCAAGTTTCTTTTTATAAATAATAGCTCTATCCAACACTTCTCCATCAGTCAATAGTTTCAATGTCAATAAATGTTTCATAATATCATCCCTCAAGCCCTACGAAAACTTTGTCGCCTTCCTATCTTCCTCCTCCACCATATACAAGGCATAACGGGATAACTCCGTAAATTTAGCATTGTACTCAGCCACTGTACGATTGCACTGCCTTAATCACAAAAACTCTTCCTCTTTTTACCCATGAAGACTGGCAGGAAAATATTTCTCTATAAAAGCTACCTCAAACATTGCCCATGTAATTTCATTCTTCGACACCTAAAATACTCTTTTCTGCATCTTCCACCAATGATGGGCTTCTTCTTTCAATTTATGAGTAGCAAATAAAACTCTATCTTTGGCCAGATATCGAATAACTGTGAACACCTTTTTAAGTCACTGGATCCATGTGTTTGCCTTCGCTAGATCCGATTTCCCCAAAAATTCTAGAACTCGTTCATTAGTAAAATGATCATATGTCGATATTCCCTGATCAGCAAAAGTTAGAGCTGGGACTGGAGCTAAATTATATTTCACCATAGCTTCTAGAACATTGGTCATCCTACCTAATAAATTCAAATACTTTGCCACCCGATCCTGAAAATTATCAGTACGTGTAGCTCTTCTTTCTCTATCTGTTATTTTTTTCAGCTATCACTTCAACTTCTGAAACAAGAGCAACTTGGTCAATCTTATAAATCGGTTAGGACACAACTTTTTGATCCTTAGTGTTAGCCTAAGTTATTAGACTAGGATGACTAGGACTACCCGATTTAATTTAATTGCTCTATGCCTTCATTTATTCATTCAATCGATCATGCTCTTAACCTAAGCTTCTGCATAAAATTCATATCAAACCTAAGGTAACTCTTTCTCTAATACCACCTGAGACAGACCAGATTTCTGATAGGCT
The DNA here is from genome assembly GCA_025585075.1 of Nepenthes mirabilis. NCBI lineage: Eukaryota > Viridiplantae > Streptophyta > Magnoliopsida > Caryophyllales > Nepenthaceae > Nepenthes > Nepenthes mirabilis. Next base: position 8,094 of record JAODPA010073990.1, read on the forward strand.
ACTATTTACATTCGTCAATATCTAAATACAAATAGAGTAATAAGGTAAATGTAAATAATCATGCAAAATATTATAATAACACACAAGATCCAAACCGGCCGATCCTCAAGTCGGCCTTGTCTAGGCCAGCCGTATATCTAGGTCGGCCTCATTTAAGTCAGCCATATCTAAGATGGCTGACTTTGAAGCGAAACCAATGCCATGAGAGATGCCACTAGGAACTAAAATACTTAAACCATAATGCCCAACGGAAGCATATAAATATCAACTAATTTTCACGGAGGAATCATTTATACAAAAATGTCTCCAAAATGACCAAAAATAAATCCTCAAAAGTTGATCCATAAACTACTACATGAATCCAGATCGGCCTCCCAAGCCTAGATAGTCCGTCTGACTCTACTTTTTCTCGTCTAGCATAAACTCTTACTCATTTGAAGGTAAGAAAAATAGCAAGGAGTGAGTCGATTGCTTAGTAAGGTACAATAAACAAAGACATGCATAATTATTACTTCAAAATGAAATCAAAAGAAACGAGATAGGAGCATAATGCATATAGGAACATAAAACATTGGTCGAAGACGTTTTTATGGGTACCGATTTCCTTTAAATTCGGATGTTATTTGTTTTATTCTTAATTACTTTGCCTTCAAAATCATGTTAAAAACTCAATCATCTTTAGGGACCGGACAGGAGCAGACAAATCGAGGAAGGATTGTATAATTTCCACATAATCTAAGGGAAACCTTCTTATTCTACTCCCAGAGGCAAGCAATAATACCTTTAACCCGGCATATGGAGTCCTAGTCCAAAGATGCCACCAAAGAATTCTCCGAGGCCCAGAGGCAGTCCTCGAGTGTCACTCCAATATCCTTGATCCAGTTTTTTTACAATACTTTAGGCGAAAACTCTACATAAAGTTCTTTCATTTGATGGCCATATATCCAATAACAAATAACAAATTGCAGAGTTTTCACCTGCTGTTCACATATACAATTTTTCTTGGTCTTATGACCTATGCCTTAAGTTTCAAACAAATAAAGTCTTTAAATAAGCAAACTGATATTTACAAACAGTGAATAAATATGCAAGATAACTTTTTCCGTGCACCAAAGTTTGAACTTTTATCAAATCTTACCACAATACCGAGCTCAAACATAACACGAAAATTCTAGCAATATTTGAATATGAATCATGGAATAAAATCCAACATATAAAATATAGTATATGCACTGAAATATGAAATTTTTTTATAAAATATTCGAAAGCAATTATTATGATATGCAATCTGTAGAAACATAGAGGGGAAGGGTATTAGAATAATAATACCCGAAAGAATCGAATAAAATTCAGTATCAGCCAAAGATAAAATATAGAGTACACTTGTCTGATCCTGATCTACGAATTTTCTTACTCAAATCTGGCCTGAAAATTTCCTCTCTTTTTTCTCCTTCGTGCCCTTTTTTTCCAAACTCTCTTTCCCAACCCCTAAATCCTATATTTAAAAACAACGGGGCAGGTGAGAGTAGGTGGGGATAGGTCACCTACTCTGATTCTTCCTTTTTCCCGCTCAATTCCCTTACCTTACCTTGAAAAGTCAGCAGGGTAGGTGGGAGCCAGTGGGAGCAGTTCACCTACTTCGGCTTGGCCACTCTGGTCTCTATTTTTATCATGCTAATAAGTCAATCTGAACCGGTCAACATGTCAATTCGGTTAGTAAGCTAATCTGATCAACAAGTTAATCCGATCATGTGAAATTTCGATCCCGAAATATGATAATTCCTAATCATTAAGTTAATATAAGTATGTTCAAGGTAATTGGATTAAGAAAAAATGTGAGAAAAATATATTTTTGGGACGAAAAATGCCACCAGGGCATTGGCGCTCGAGTGGCGCAAATAATAGAACTGCCTGCCTGCAGGGCGCTCGAGGTGGGACGGGAGCATGGAGTTGCGAGGGTTGGCGCCCGGTTGGTGCTCGAGGCGCAAACCGGGCGTGCAATTTACACGAGTGGCACCTACTTGGCGCCTAGTTTGCGCTCGAGCGCCACGCACGTGTTCCTCTTTTCCTTCATTTTAAAAGAAAATTTTGGGGTATTTTTGGAGAGAGAGAGAACCAGTGCCCGACAGAAAACACGAAGGAGGAGAGGAGAGGAGAGAAAAGGGAGAAAAAGGGGAGAAAGAGGAGAAATCCGGCCATTCAACTCCCATTCAGGTAAAAATAACGGTAAATTGGGTTAAGGCAATATATTTCAGACGTTATTTTTCATTTTTGTCGCTTTTTATCATCTCTAAAATTGTATTTATGCTCTAAAATTCTCTTATTCCATGTTTAATTTAAATGAAGCTTGTTTCTCTTAATTATTTTGATAGATTTCATGTTTACCTATATATATTGCGGTATATAGCTTTGATTTTATGAATAAATATGTATTTAGTGTTCGATTTAAGTTCGGAAGCTTTGTGTGAAACCCTAGAATGAAAATTGAGAATTTTGGTATTTAAAATTCCTAAATCTTGATATGTGAAGGTTGGTTTGTGAAAGTTTATTACTCATGCTTTGATTTTTATCTAAAAAATTTATATGAAACTGTATTGTTGAATTTTTGTGGACTTCTAAAGCTATTTGAAAGGTTATCTGTATAAATCTGACTGGTCTTTTAAAGTATGATGAGTTAAAGGTTAAGAAATAAGTGCAAAGACATTTCTGATCCTGTTATTTTGGACCTAGGACCGATATACGGTCAAGTAAGGTTCTCTGACATGTCTTAGAACGTTATGGTAATAATCGAGGATAATTTCGTCCATGGAGTTGTACATGATTCGCCCTTCCGCAAGGCGTTGACCTATAGGATAGAATTTCTATTTCTGATCCGCCTTTGGGAGTGTAAACCAGTATCGATTACGAGAAGGGATACTCCTGTCCTGTTACTGGCCTTGATTGTGTGCATAACACAATTTATCATCGATTATTGGCCCTCAGCTAATAGGGTCTACTAGTTGGTCCTTTGGACAGTAAAGTAGGGTTTCTAGAATATACAGAGTTTGATACGGGTTTTTTTTTTGATTTCTAATACCTGTTCTACTGATTTATGATTTCAAAAGCATATTATGCAGAATTATGCTCTCTTTTGTTTTCATGTACTTCTCTATTCTTCAGATATTTTCATATTTTTACTTATCTGTATTTATATTCTGCATGAAAGCATTAGACTTGCATTTTTTTACTATACCTTGTTAGGTTTTGGCTCACTATTTTATTTTCTTTCATCCAAATGATACAGTAGAGTCAGTTCTTTACGAGAATGAGCAGATAAAGCCTAGCCCGTAGACCTTTGGAAGCCTTTGAGCTATCTTGAAGATTTTGAGAAGTTTGATAGTTTTGCATGTAATATCTTACTTGGGGATGGATCTTGTGTATATATAAATGGTCATAGTATTTCTCTTATTTTGTTGAAACAATATTTACGCTTCCGCAGGTCTATCTTATGAAAAATAATTTTGCTTCTGCTAATATGTTTTGGATATGTACAGGTCCTAGATAACATCTCTTGTATGAATTTTGGTATAGTGGATAGGATTGATAAATTAGAGCCATGGATGAGATCATGGCATCTGATAATCTTGTGATTGAAATGTGAATGTAAATTAAAAATTTAAATTTGTACAATTGTATGTTTTATTCAGGTTAATTGTATCAGTTTAGCTCAATTCTAAGAAAAACTTTGTCCGTTTTTCCTTAGAAATCTAAGATGATATTTTTGGCTTCAGTTCTATATAGTCTTTGATGAAATGTAGTACAGAAAAAAATATAAATAAAAATCTGTTCTGTCATAGCTGATATCAAAGAAATAAGATGCCTTAGGATTGATTGATCGTAAAGCGGAAGCATAGAAGTAAGTTTTTATAGGGATAGGTTGAGGGTCGTTGGGATTAAATAAGATGTTTAGGAGTTGACTCTTAGGCTAGCCTTAATCCTTATTGAATTGTTGACCTCATTCCTCTAAACTGATTTCTTGAGATATACTAACGCTGTGCTCATTCTTGGTTATAGGATATAATATGGTTGGTGGAAGTGGTAAAATAAATAACCGCGGTGGTGCTAGTACTCCCCACGACCGTGAAGCCGAGTATGTAAACTTGTTGGGGAGGATGACGAATGTAGTTGAGTCGATAGAGCAGCGTCATATGGCTCTGGTCCTTGCACCTAAGCCAATTCTAGTAAATCCTACTCCGACTACGTATGATAGGTTTATGGCGGAGAAGGCACTTGAATTTTTGGGGGAACCGGGTCCGATAAGGTCGGAGACTTGGATTTGAAAATTGAAGAAAATATTTACAATCATTCAATGTTCTGATTGCGAAAGGGTTGCCTTTGCGACTTAAAAATTAGAAGGAGAAGCCGATGATTGGTGGTTGATGAAGAAAAGGGTGTTAGGTTTGCCCGACGAGGAAATTTCCTGGGAGACGTTTGAGGAGGCTTTCTGAAAAAAATATATTCCTTCTAGCCTCCAAGATTGGAAGGAAGAAGCTTTTATGCAGCTTAGACAAGGAAGTTGCACCGTAGCAAGTATGGTGCGAGGTTCGTTGAATTATCTCTCTATGCGTCTTTTGTTGGAGGAGATGAACTGAAGATAGCTAAGAAGTTCCAGTAAGGGTTAAAAAATGAGATTAAGAGTCAGTTAGTGACTTAAAAATTTCAAACTTATGCTGGAGTTCTAGATAGCTCTGATACTTGAGAAAGAATTTAAAACTCAGAAATCTTTAGGTAAGAGGGTGGTCAATCAGGTGAATCTCAGTAAGGAGTCCGGTTTGGGATATTCGGAATCTACTAAGAAAATGAAAGTGTCTAGTAGAGGAAAATGTAGCATCAGGATTCAATCAGTGTCAGATTCGCAGACGTCAGTAGTGTACTGTAATCGTTGTGGAAAGGAACATCCGAGGACAACTTGTTTTAAAGCAACGGGGGCTTATTTTAATTGTGGTCAATAGGGTCACCTAGTCAAGAATTGTCCCCTACCAAAGAGACTAGGAGCAAGGAAACCTTCTAACCCAGCTAAAGCACTTACAGCGACAGCTAAAGATGCTGAGACATCTCCAAAAGTAGACGGAGGTACTTTCTTATTTATGTAGTTGATTTCTGTTTTATTTAATTTGGGATTGACGTATTCTCTTGTTCCCAAATTGCATGTGATGTCACGTTTACCCTAAAAATTCTAGATTGCTCCATGGTTGTATATACATATGTATGCTTTGTGGATTTTATGGATTGTGACAAGCAATTAGATGAGTATTTAATTGGAAGAAGGAATACTTGATTTATATGGTCGGCATGATGAATAAGTGGAACCGATGATCTAGAGTCGTTTTTTGGATGATGTGAATCCTTTCGGAGTTGAAATGGTACTCGAGGATGTTGGCATAAATTGTGTTATGGAAATACGATACTCTGTAATTAGGTTGTGAATTCTGAATAAGAGGCAAAGTCAATCGAATCAAGGATAGGCATTGAGTCTAATTATGAAATGGGACTATCCCTTTTGAAGTCGGTAGGTAGCCATTCGAGAATCTAGTTATGAAAGTTTTGAGGATATATATATTTGGAGGAAGAGACCAGCTAACTTGTTTTAATGGGCAGATCTTCGTCTAAGGGAATTATGAATTTCGTTGTCTAGTTTGGGTTGTGAATAATTAACTGATCCAATCTAATTATTGGACTTTGATGGGATACTAAGATGATTTGGTTGGCAAATTGCCACATTAGAATTGAAGATTTTGAAAGGAGTAATCTGATTTGTAATTAGGATCGCAGGTTTTAAAATATCAGATGCGTTGCAAGAGAGGTGATGAGATTAATATGGTGGTGCTTGTAGGTTATAAATTAAAATATGTGCTAAGTGTAGATGGCATATTAGGTCATACCTAGAAGTCATCATGCTGATAAGGAAATTAGAAGAAACTGTTGAAAGAAAAGATTAGCCTATCTTATCTTCTGACCGGCAAATAAAGTTGCTGTTGAGGTTGTGCCGAAATCGGCCATGATCTTGAGGATTCAAATAGAATCGATGAAGATATTTGGTGAATTTTGAAAATTTGGTTAACCAAGAAGTTAATAATTTGATGTTGGGAGTTTTTAAGATTAAGATATTCGTAAGAGAGGTAAAGGGTTACCACAAACTGGTTCCGATATCGGAGCAGTGCGGTTATGAAAATATGAAAGGAGAAATCATTGCAATTTTGCTCGAGGTTGATTGGACGGTAAAGTCCTTGGGTTTCAGTCAGATTATTGTGAAAATTGAGTGACCTGATTGGAATGAATAAATTGGCCTGAAAATAGGATATTAAGTTGCTAAATGTTGAAGCTTCAATGGTAGCTTGGGGATTGTGCTGAAAATTTGGGAATGATTGTCTCAGTTGTGTTTTTATGTTAGTTATAATTTAGAATCTATAGATTTTGTCTTAGAGATGTTGACCACTTTGGGATCTTTTTGGGTTATAATGGCTATAAAACCTAGGTATCTGATATGAATCTTTGAGCGAGAATTGTAGTATTTTAGGGTATTAGTAATTGAATATTCAGAACAGCGTGGTGGGAGTGTGTGCGCCTGTAAGATCTCAAGATCTGATTTGAGGTCCAAGGTATTCGTAGCAAGCTAGAGAGATGACAGGTAGAATGTTTAGTCTCTGAGTTTAATGAATTTTGAAAGTGTTTCTCACTCCTATGGTTGATAAGATGGGTACGGAATCCAAATGAGTTAATAAATGAGAACCCAGCCTTTTGATGAAGTCCCAATTTAAAATTTTAGGGAAGTGAATCAAATGTTGAGGATTGGAATGATTTCAAGGATGAGAAGTCAGAATACAAAGAAGAAAAATGGAATCCCTAGTTAGAGTTTCTCCTCTATAGGTCAGAATTGTCAATTTGAAATCTCTGTTGGAGAAATTTGGGATAGGTTCGAATGCTTGACGTAATGGAATATTGTACTCCTAAGTTGGGAAAATGGAATCGCATTCGAGGTGTGGAAGTTATGAAATTTGATATGGAAAGCCTTTATGGTTTTGTTTCAAGATGAAGGACAACCCACTCATCATAATTATGGAGGACATGTTCAGGTTTAATCAATTGGCTCATCTGTGTGCCAATGAGATTTGAGATTGTGAGATCCCGATTTTGAAACATGATGATTATGAAATAATTATGTAGATAAAAATCATATTTGGGTTTAAGTATAGTAAAAAATTTAATACCGAAACAAAATGAGGTGAAGTGGGTGAAAACTGGAAGTGCAATTGATGAGTGCTCGAACGGTGCTCGAGTGCCATTTTATGAAAACGGCTGCCTGATGGCCGCTTAAGGCAAGGTGGGAGCGGAGTAGTGTACAAGAAGGGCGCTCGAGCGCCCCATCGGGCGCTAAATTGCGAAAGGGAGCGCTCAAGGCGCGCTCGAGCGCCCTGACAATTATAAAAAGGGGGCACGCGTGATTTCTCTCCATTTTTGACATTCCAGAACGGGAACGGAGGGAGAGAAGAGGGAAAGGGAAAGAGGAGAAGAGGAATTTGGCCGTTCCGCTCTAATTCGAGTAAGAATAACGGTAGATCGAGCTCAGACAAGTGTATTCCGGACGTTAAATACCGTTTTTACAGTGTTTTAATATCTCTACAACTATATTTATACCCTAAAAGCATGTTTCTCCATATTCTGTATAAATAAAGCCTGTATTTGTAAAATAATCGGTTAGATTTTATGTTTACATGTATATATTGCAATATCTAGTTTCGATTTCAAGCAAATGCACGTATTTGGTATCCGTTTTATGTCCGAAAACTTGACCAAAACCCTAGATACAAAAATTAAGGATTTGGTGCTTTAAATCCATGGTTATGCATATTTATTGTAAATTAATCGGACAGATTTTATGTTTATACATGTGTTTAGTATCTGTTTTATGTTTGGAATATTTATCAAAACCCTAAGTATGAAAATGAAGAGATTTAATGTTTAAAATCTATAATTTCTGATATGTGACAGTTAATTTGTAAAATAGTACTGTTAATATTATGATTTATAACTAAGAGATTTATACGGAACCATACTGTTAAGTTTCTGTGAATTTCTGGAGTATTTTGAAGGATTAATGGTGAAATCCTTACTGATTCTAAAGCTTGATGAGTTATAAGCTAAGAAAACGAGAGGAAAACTGATTCTGATACTGTTAATTAAGACCCGGGACTGATATACGATCATATGAGATTCTTCAACATTCCTTAGGACATTACGGTGGTAATCAGGGATAACTCCGTCTTTGGAGTTATAGGTGGTCTGCCCTTCTTCCGGGCGTTTACCGTGGAGGCTAATAATCCTTTGACCCTGGAGGCTAATAATCCTCCATTGGCTTTGAATTGTGTGCCCTAAAATACAATCGGTGCCTATACCATCGCTGATACTGGCTATTGATTGTGTGGTAAAAATACAATCTATTCCCGATTATTCGCCCCCTCGACTAGCAGGGTATGCTAGTTGGGTCCCTAGGATATTTAATTAGAGTTTTCTGATGAAAACAAGTGAGATTTGAAACTATTTAATGAAACCGTTGCCTATTTAAATAGAATTATGCTTTACTCCTATTTCCATGAACTGCTTCTGTTCTTCTGATTTAATATTAACATAGTTTTTTATCATAGAATATTTATGTTATAGTCTAAAAGCATGATTTATGCTTCCCGAGACCCGTTTATATGAAAATTATACTTTCCTCATGATTATTGTACGTGTTTCTACTAATCTGCACATATATTCTGTATGAAAGCATAAATTATGATTTCTAAAGCCTGTTCACGTTGAATCATGCTTTTCTCATGCTTTTGTATATGTTCTTATTCTCTGATAATTTCTAAAACTTTCTGTATCTATGTTCTGTATGAAATCATTATATTCTACATGTTTTAGTACCTTATTGAATTTCGACTCACTATTTTATTATTTTTTCCTCCTCCAGATAAGGATATAGAGAAGATACTGGATGATCAAGCCTAACTAGAGCTAGCAATGAAGCTTTTGGAGGTAATCCTAAAGATTTGGGAGTTTTAGCATTTTGCATGTACATGTCTAAATGGCAAACGAAATTATGTATTGCTGATTATTATACATTCTAAATTCTATTGGATTAGTATTTATGCTTCTGCAGGTTTAAATAGTTACTTTTGCTATATATTTTCTGGTTTCTGTACTGGTCAGAGATGGTATCTCTTGTCTGAATTCTGGTATAGTGGATAGGGTTGTTAAATTAAAGTCATGGATGACATTTGTGGTCCTGTGTACATGTGCTATAGGATGCGAATTAAGATATTTGGATAGTTGCATACTTGTACTGGCCTTGTGATTGTGTTGTGGTCATAAGTCTTAGATTTAGATATCGAGTGTGATCTGTATAGGGTATTCATTATAGGATGTATTTTGGTTTCTATCCAGTTTTAAATAGAACTCTACCAAAATTTTTACAGAATTACTGATATAGACTTATGAATTCTATTCTGAATCTGTCTGACGGATAGTCCTATAGGGTTTAGGCTCCATTCCGTCACAGATATCTCTTAGTATAGGGGTTTCGAGATCTTGAGGTTACTAATTATTAAGGTCTTGAGATTTTGGGTAATGATCTAAAACTGTATTGAATCTATGGTGACTACTCTAGTTAGGATTTCTAGTTTTGTGGTAAATTAAGGATCTGTTAGAATTATTTTCATGATATAGGTATTTTAAAATCAATTTTTATCATGACTATTGTGTAAATTGGGTGTTCAAAAGGTAATGTGTATCTTATGGAAATGTCGATTTGATGACATGTCTACGAAATAAGAAGAATGTAAAGTATTCTGCTTTTGAGGTCTAATCGTGACTTGAGATTTATGTCGGAATCTTAGCTAAGCTTGATAAAAGAATTGGGCATTGGGTCAAATTTGTTGTGGTGGTAAATGGTAATCGGATAATTTGAGTTTGATGATCAATCAGAGTGCGTAGTGAAAGAGTGATGAACCCTTATATACATATTAAGGTTTAAGTTAATGTTTATAGGATATGCTAAAACTTGAGGCTTAGTTTAAAGGAGGTAAGGCATTTTGCTCGTTTAAGGGTTAGAACCAAGTCGAAAAAATAGTTAATGAATTGGGTTTGCCTTTGGATCTGATGAATTTAGATGAGTATAGAACGAATCAGGTATTAAAGATCAATGCGATTTGGAGGTTTAAGGTCTTCTAGGATGACTATTCTACCCTGAAAAGTGATTTGGGAATGTTAGAAAAGTTCCTCTGAATTATAAAATTCAAGGTTCATTAAATTTCGAGAACGAAATTTCTATAAGTGGAGGAGAGTTGTAAGATTCTGATCTCGAAATATGATAATTTCTAATCATTAAGCTAATAAAAGTATGTTCAAGATAATTAGATTAAGAAAAAAAGTGGAAAAAATATATTTTTGGGGCGAAAAATGCCACCAGGGCATCGGCACCCGAGTGGCGCAAATAACAGAATTGCTCACCCGCAGGGCGCTCGAGGCGGGGCGGTAGCATGGAGTTGCGAGGGTTGGCGCCCAGTTGGCACTCGAGGCGCCAACCGAGCGTGCAATTTGCGCAAGTGGCGCCTAGTTGGCGCTCAAGTGCTACTCAAGGGCCACGCATGTGTTCCTCTTTTCCTTCATTTTAAAAGGAAATTTTGGGGTATTTTTTGAGAGAGAGAGAACCAGAGCCCAATAGAGAACACGAAGGAGAAGAGAGAAGAGGAGAGAAAAGGGAGGAAAAGGGGAAAAAGAAGAGAAATCCGGCCATTTCACTTCGATCCGGGTAAAAATAAAGATAGATCCAGTTAAGATAAGTGCATTTCGGACGTTATTTTCTGTTTTTATCGCTTTTTATCATCTCTAAAATTGTATTTATGCTCTAAAATTCTCTTGTTCCATGTTCAATATAAATGAAGCACGTTTCTCTTAATTGTTCAGATAGATTTCATGTTTACCTGTATGTATTACGGTATATAGCTTCAATTGTATGAATAAACATGTATTTAATGTCCGATTTAAGTCTAGAAGCTTTGTGTGAAACCCTAGAATGAAAATTGAGAGTTTTGGTGTTTAAAATTCCTAGATCTTGATATGTAAAGGTTGATTTGTGAAAGTTTATTGTTCATGCTTTGATTTTTATCTGAAAAATTTTAAATTTCTGTGCACTTCTGAAACTATTTGAAAGGTTATCTGTATAAATCTGACTGATTTTCTGAAGTACGATGAGTTAAAGGTTAAGAAATATGTGCAAAGACATTTCTGTTCTTGTTATTTAGGACCTAGGACCGATATACGGTCAGGTAAGGTTCTCCAGTATGCCTTTAGGGAGGTTAACCTAGAGGGTTATACGTGGAGTTATACATGGTGATAATCAAGGATAACTCCATCCATGGAGTTATACGTGATCTGCCCTTCCTCAGGGCATTAACCTAGAGGTAGAATTTCTACTTCTAACCTGCCTTCGGGGGATAAACCAGTACCGATCTCGTGAGAAGAGATACTCCTATCCTGTTACTAGCCTTGATTGTGTGCGTAACACAATCTATCCTCGATTATTCGCCCTCTCGGCTAGTAGGGTCTAGTAGTTGGTCCTTCGGATAGTAAAGTAGGATTTCTAGAATTTACAGAGTTTGATATGGATTTTTTGATTTCTGATGCCTGTTCTATTGATTTATGATTTCAAAAGTATGTTATGCGGAATTGTGCTTTCTTCTGTTTTCATGTACTTCTCTATTCTTCGAATATTTTCATATTTCTATTTATCTGTATTTATATTCTACATGAAAATATTACACTTGCATGTTTTTATTGTACATTGTTGGATTTTGGTTCACTATTTTATTTTTTCTTCTCCAGATGATTCAATAGAGTTAGTTCATGATGAGAAGGAGTAGATAAAGCCTAACCCGTAGACCTTTGGAAGCGTTCGAGCTATCTTGATGATTTTGAGAAGTTTGATAGTTTTGCATGTAATATCTTACTTGGGGATGGATATTGTGTATATATAAATGGTCATAGTATGCCTCTTATTTTGTTGAAACAATAATTATGCTTCCGCAGGTTTATCTTATGAAAAATAGTTTTGCTTCTGCTAATCTGTTTTGGATACATACTGGTCCTAGATAGCATCTCTTGTATGAATTTTGGAATAGAGGATAGGATTGATAAATTAGAGCCATGGATGAGATCATGGCATCTAATGATCCTGTGATTGAAATGTAAATGTATATTGAAAGTTTAAATTTGTATAATTGTACATTTTATTCAGGTTGATTGTATCATTTTAACTTAATTCTAGGAAAAATTCTGTCCGTTTTTTCTTAGAATTCTAAGATGATATTTTGTGCTTCAGTTCTACATGGTCATTCACGGAATGTATTAGAGAACAAAATATAAATAAAAATCCATTCTGTCATAGGTCAACTTCTCTAACTGATCAACTATCCAATCCGGTCAACTATTCTAACTAGTCAATTATCCAATCTGGTCAACTTCTCTAACCGATCAACTATATGATTCGGTCAACTTCTTTGACCAGCCGACTTGCTACCTAGGTCGATTTTCCATTAAGGCCAACTTGCTATATCCTAGGAACCCGATCCTTAGAAAAGTTGTATTTGGCTCATTATCGTAAGAATTTCTTACATGTCTCAAACTTTATGTTGATTTATGTTTTTAATTAAAGGCATTTGAAGACTTGAATTCATAAGAAAATGATCATCAGTATCCATATCAAAGAATTATAAAAATTATGATAAATATATTTCAAAAATACATTTATTCATGTTTCATGTTTATGCATCTTTATTATACTCCTATATCCTTCATTTTCTTTATTTTATGTATATTGCTTACTATCCTTAATTATTGTACCTTACTGAGTATTTAACTCACTCTTTACTGTTTTCTTTCCTTCAGATGTGTACGAGCTTATATTTGATAAGACAGAGTAGAGGTTTAGAAGTCAGCTAGTCAGAAGGCTTAGATGAAGACCTTGTGGACTTAGTTTTTGTAAATTTTGTACCTCATGGAATACTTTTGTATATTTTTGAGATGGATATATATTGATGATGTATGTGCATGTTGATGATTGTACAGATAGTTTAGTTTTTGCTGTATTTGATGGTTGTATATGCTTCTGTAGGTTTTTATGGTTTAATGTTAGATACCTAGTGGCATTTTATTTGAGTCAATGTCATAACCAGAGTTATGACTTGGTGCCACGTATTTGTTGTGTCATTTTAGATCCTGTGTTGTCTATTATGGATATATATTTATGTACTATACAGGGACTTTATACAGATTTGTATTAGTCTGATGGCCGTTTTACAGCAGGAATTATGTCAATTTTCGATTAGAAAAATATGTTCCGTCACTATTGGTATTAGATATTAGATACTTTAGGTTTGATCTGAATCTTATGTGGAAGCTTAGAATAGTATAGGATAGATGGGATAAGTAGATGTAGGTATAGGATGGTTAAGCTAGATTAAATAGCTTTAGTTATCCCAGTTGCCATACTTAGACCGTTAATTGTGTTTAATTGCGTAGAATTGTAATGTCTTAGTTAGTGTCCGATCTGTAATCTAACTCGTACCGTTCTTGTTTTAGAATAGATATCAATAGCTGATCATTCTACCTAGATGGAGGTCGATGCATGGAGGTGGTTAGCTGCGTTATAGAAAGGTCGAGTATTTGAATCTGTAAGGTAGAATGGCCGGCATCATAGAGAATATGGGGTAGAGGAATCTTGCTCCAATGCCTATTCCTACTCCAGCTCCAGTTCCTGCTAATCCTGGATCATCTGTTTATAATTGATTTGTCTAGGAGAGAGTTCTTGAATTCTTGGGGGAGCCCAACCCAACTAAGGCAGACACATGGTTTCAAAGGTTGAAGAAGATATTTGCTGTTATCCATAGTCCTGAGGAGGACCAAGTATTTTCTGCCTTGTATCGGTTGGAGGGTGAAGCCCATCATTGGTGAGAGATGAAGAAGAGGGCCTTGTGTGTGTCAGAGAGTATATCACTTGGCCCATATTTGAGGATGCGTTCATAGAGAAGTACTTTCCGTTCGCACTCCATGAGCAGAAGGAGGAAGAGTTTATTCAGTTGATTCAAGGCAAAAGGACGGTGGCTGAATATGATGCAAAGTTTATAGAGTTGGCTCGATATACTCCGTACATGGTCGAGGACGATGAGAGAAAAGCAAGGAAGTTCCTGCAAGGTTTGAGGGATAATATTCACAAGCAGTTAGTGACTCTCAAGCTGATGACTTATGGGAAAGTATTGGATCGTGCTTTGATCCACGAGAAGGAGTTTGAGAAGGAGGAATACTTTACAAAGAGAATGTCAAGCAGAAGTGGCACCGGTTCTAACTCTAGTCTGGGTTCGGGGAGACCGTCGGAGAGGCTGAAGCAAGCAGATCAAGGAAAAAAGGCCAGTCCTTCTACATCGATCAACCAAGCTCCTGCCAGTTTATGTCAGCATTGCAGGAAGCCTCATGGTGATAGGCCTTGTTACAAGGCATTGGGTGTATGTTTCAACTGTGGGCAGTCTAAGCACAAGATTAAAGATTGTCCTCACCGGAAGAAACCCTTGCCCCTAAGCTAGCTGATCAAGGGAAGACGTTTGCTGTGACTGCCAGTGAAGCTAAGGAGTCTAATAGAATTGTGGAAGGCATTCTTCCTATTTGTGGTGTTTATGCTACTGTGGTATTCTTCCTTTGTTTCACCCCGATTTGCTTGTCATCTTGTATCCTTTCCTGTAATTCTTGATTATTCATTAGTTGTTTTGACGCCTATGGGATCTTCTATTTTTACTGATATTTTGTACCTTAGGTGTTTGATTAAAGTGAATGTATAGTCTTTAATTGTTGATTTGATTCTTTTGGAAATATATAATTTTGATGTGATGTTGGGTATGAATTGGTTATTGAGGAATTATGTGAATATTGATTGTTTCCATAAGAGAGTTGACTTTGTAATTTCTGAATGTGAGCCCTTTCACATTCAAGGAATTCAATGGGTAGAGTTGTCTAGCTTTATTTTGGCTTTGCAAGCTCGTCATCTATTGAGTTGTGGTTGGGAAGCCTATTTGGCTTATGTCAGTGTGGTCGAGAGCCATGAATTATCGGCAAAGGAGATTCCAATAGTGTTCAAATTTGAGGATGTGTTTCCTAATAAGTCGTCTGCTTTGCCGCCACACCGAGAGATCAAGTTCGGGATTGATCTCGTGCCTGGATAGGCACCTATCTCTAAGACACCCTATCGTATGGCTCTTGCTAAGTTGAAAGAATTGAAGTAGAAATTGCAGGACCTTCTGGATTTAGGTTTTATTAGACCCAGTGTTTTGCCTTGGGGTGCTCCAATCCTATTCGTGAAGAAGGATGGGACTCTGCGGTTATGTGTGGACTATCATGAGCTAAATACGATCACGATTAAAAACAAGTACTCGTTGCTACGAATTGATGATCTTTTCAATCAATTACAAGGGACCTGCGTGTTCTCAAAGATCGATCTTCAGTCGGAGTATCATCAGCTTTGAATCAAGCAAGAGGATGTGGTGAAGATGGCTTTCCAGACGAGATATGGCCATTATGAGTTTCTTATGATGCCGTTCAGATTGACTAATACTCCTGCAGTATTTATGGATTTGATGAATTGGATTTTTCAGCCGTATTTGGATAAATTCGTTGTGGTTTTCATCGATGACATCCTGATCTATTTGAAGAGCTGTGTTAAGCATGAGGAGCATTTGATAATCGTACTTCAGACCCTTAGGGAGCATAAGCTATTTGCGAAGTTGAAAAAGTGCGAGTTTTGGCTTGATGAGGTTGTGTTCTTGGGCCACGTCATTTCTAATGGAGGTTCTCGGTAGACTCGAAGAAGATTGAAGTGGTTGTCAATTGGAGTCAACTGATGACGGTGACGGAGGTCCGTAGCTTCTTGGGTATAGTTGGATATTATCGTCGATTTGTAGAGAATTTCTCTCGTATTATTTTGCTGCTTACCCAATTGCTAAAGCTTTCAAGATTTGAAGAATCGTTTGACTGCAACACCAATTCTGACTATCCCCGATGGTTCTGGTGGCTTTGAGGTATATTGTGATACTTTTAAGGTTGGTCTTGAATGTGTTTTGATGTAGAATTAGAAGGTGGTTGTTTATGGGTCTCGACAATTGAAAGTTCATGAGAAGAATTATCCGACCCATGATTTAGAGTTAGCCGCCGTGGTGTTTGCGTTGAAGATATGGAGATATTATCTGTATGGTGAGAAGTTTTAAGTGTATTTCGATCACAAGAGTCTCAAGTATTTATTTTTGCAGAAAGAGCTGAATATGAGACAGCGAAGGTGGATCGAGTTCCTTAAAGATTATGATTGTGAGATCCACAATCAACTGGGGAAAGTGAATGTGATCGTGGATGCTTTGCGTTGTCAGACCAGTTTTGTAACGAGGATGTAAATCAAGTAGATTGAGATGCTAGATTGTTTGAAGTTCTGTAATATCCGGTGATATTTTAGAGGAAATCAGATGATGTTGTCTTTCTTGCAAGTGCAGTCGAGATCCTTTAGAGGATTAAGGAAGGGCAAGCGGGTGATCCATTTTTTATGGATATTATTAGGGATCTTGGTCAAGACTCTTGAGAGATTTCAGTATCTGTGCTGATGGAGTCTTGAGATTCTAGGAGTGTTTGTGTGGACCTGATGATAAGGAGCTAAAGGAAGAGATTTTGAAGGAGGCTCATCGAATTAGGTACACTATCCACCCTAGGATTGATAAGATATACGATGAATTGAAGAAGATATTCTGGTGGAGGAATATGTGAAGGGAGATTGTTGCTTTTGTTGGCTGATATCTTATTTGTCAGTAGCTAAAGGTTGAGAGGAGGAAACCCTTGAGTTTGTTGCAACCTTTACCCATTCCAAGATGGAAATGGGAGGACATTTCTATGGATTTTGTTTCAGGTTTGCCTAGGATCCTGAAGAATCATGACGTGATTTGGGTCATTGTGAATCGGTTAACGAAATCGGTTCATTTCTTAGCCATTTGGACGACGTATTCTCATAATCATCTAGCACAGTTATACGTCAATGAGATTGTTAGATTGTATGGAGTGCCAGCATCTATTATAGATCCATATTTTGTTTTTAAGTTTTGGGAGAGTTTGCATCAAGAGTTAGGGATGAATTTGAAATTTAGTACAGTGTATCATCCTCAGAAAGATGGCTAGTCTGAGCAGACTATTCAATATTAGAGAACATGCTTAGAGCCTCTGTGATGGAGTAGAAGGGGAATTCGGATGATCACCTGACATCGGTTGAATTTGTATATAATAATTGTTTCCAGGCGAGTATTGGCATTGTTCATTTTGAGGAGTTATATGGTAGGAAGTGTCGATCTCCTATTCATTGGGAAGAGATAGGAGATAGATGTCTTTTGGGTCCAGATGCAATTAAGAAGACATTGGAGAAAATTGCGGTGATTTTTACAAAACTGAAGATGGCTCAAAGTCGGTAGAAGCGTTCTGCTGACCGGAGGAGATTTGAGATGAGATTTGAGGTTGGCGATTTTGTCTTCCTTAAAGTATCGCCGTGGAAGGAAATCTCAGATTTGGTGTTAAATAAAAACTAAAGTCGTAATTTATAGAACCCTTCGAGATTTTAGAGAGAGTTGAAGAAGTAGCCTACCGGTTGGCGCTACTGCCGAGTTTGGCCGATGTGCATAATGTTTTTCATGTCTCATTTTGTGGAAGTACGTCCACAATCTGACACACGTTATCGATTACGGCCCCTTGGTTATCCAAGAAGATTTATCGTATTCAGAGGAGCCAATTCAGATTCTAGATTGGAAGGATCAGATTTTGCACTTGAAGACCATTCCTCTCATAAAGGTTTTATAGAAGAATCATTCTCGCAAGGAGGCAATGTGGGAGAATGAGGATGAGATTCAAGATAAGTATCCCCATTTATTCGAGGTATGTATATTTGTTTGAATTCTAGGATTCGTTAATTTTGATGATGAAATTTTCTAATTGGGGGAGAGTTGTAAGGTTTTAATTTTCATAATATCGTAATTAGGAATAATTAAAGTAATATAATCAAGATTAGGCTTAATACATGTGGGTAAATTAAGTTTCAGTAGTGTAGGAAGAGGTTGCGGGGGACGCCCGCCGGGCGTCGGAGGTGGCGCCGTGGGCACCCAATCCAGTGCATTAGCACTTGTCGGGCGCTTGAGCGCCTGGGGTAGGTGTTGAAAGCAACGGCCCACAAGGGTTGTTTTTGCATCATTTTTTCGGCTTCCAACGATACAGAGAGAGGGAGAACGCGAAAGATAAGAGAAAGAAGGAGGAGATTGAGGTTCCTGAGTCTGATTCTGACTTAGAGAAGTGGTAGATCGGGACGAGATAAGTACACTCATACCCTTTTCTTTCACTCTTTGCACTTTTTATTCTGTTCTCTTCGGGTATTCTCGTTCTGGTACGTGTATAAGTTTATATTTTATGGAACTCATGTCTTGAGCATGCATATACTCGTTTTCACGTTTGATTTGTAAGATTTGTGCGGTATTTCACACATGGAAATCCTAACCCTCACACCCTTCAGTTTTATCCATTTTATTTCTGATTTATACATGATTTGACTTTAGAAACTTGAAACCTTAGGTCCATGGACGTGGGTAATTCGATTAGTTGGTATTTATTTACATATATTTTATATATATTAATTTTATATTTTTCGAAAATATTGTTGGACATGAATAGTGACATTTATCCACGCGTACGTTATATTTGTTATCTTGTTTATACTCCAAAAATTATGTTGTATGTAATTGTGAAGGATTTATTATTTGGAAGCTCTAAAGTTGTATTTGGCTCATCGTGGTAAGAATTTCTTGTATGTCTCAAGTTTTATATTGATTTGTGCATATAATTAAAGGTATGTGAAGATTTGAATTCATAAGAAAAGGATCATTTGTATCCGTATCAAAGAATTATGAAAGTTATATGAAATATTTGAAAGAAACTCCACAATTTGTTATTTTTGATGATTTGTTTTCTAGGGAGTAAGAACTCTATACAAATTTATGGTGGAACATTCCCTTAAGAATAAGTAATTATGAATTTGGACCAATGATTTATATTTTAAATGATAATATTTTCTAGCATGCCTTAGGATATTAAAATGGTAGATCGAGGAATGCTCTTGGGCCACAAGAGGTACTCTGGTGGCATATCTGTTATCTGACCCTGTATATTGAATGAAGTGTATACCGTCTATTACGAGACGTTAAAATTTGAGATATAGTGGGTAGCGCTTTAGAATGTGTGGGTACATACACATTCCATTCCTCGTTCGGCTACTCTACTAGTTGGTAAGGCCTATTGGCCTTGGTCTGCAAAAACAAATAAGTTTATGCATATTTTAGAATCTAAAGGAATTAGAAATAAAATAGAAAAGATAAATGTGTTCCGAAAATGAATTTATTTATGTTTCATATTTATGTATCTTTATTATGCTCATATATCATTCTCTACTTTATTTTGCATATATTGTTTAATGTTCTTGATTATTGTACCTTGTTGAGCCTTTGGCTCACTTCTTGCTATCTTTTTCCTTTAGATAAGTACGAGCTTATATCTAATGAGGCAGAGTAGAGGTTTAGAAGTCAGCTAAGTAGAAGGCTTGGAGGAAGACCTTGCGGACTTAGTTTTTGTAGATTTTGTACCTTATGGACTGCTTTTGTATATTTTTGAGATAGATATGTATTGATGATGTATGTGTATATTGATGATTGTACAGATAGTTTAGTTTTCGCTGTATTTGATGGTTATATATACTTTCGTAGGTTTTTATGGTTTGGTGTTAGGTACCTAGTGGCATCTTATTTGAGTCGATATCGTAATTAGAGTTATGACATTGGTGTTACGTATTTGCTGTGGCCTTTTGGATCCTATATTGTCTGTTGTGGATATATATTTATGTGCTGTACAGGAATTTTGTACAGATTTGTATTATTCTGACAGTCGTTTTATAGCCGGAACTATGCCGGTTTTTAGTTAGAAAAATAAAGTTTGTCACATCCAAGAAAGAGAAAAAGAAGAAAGAAAAGAGAGGAGAGAAAGGAGGAGGGTTTCACGGATAGGAGGTGGCACGCGACAGAGAAAGAAGGAGAAGGAGAGGAAGCGGCAGCCGAGAGAGAAGGCAGAGGAAGTGGTGGCTCACGGGCGAGGTGGCATAGCACACCAGGAGAGAGAAGCTGTGCAAGAAGAGAGAAAAAGGGTGCATGGCAGAGGATAGAGAATGTGTGGTTCAAGTATCTCTGAGCATCCTTTCTTTCGATTTATAGAGTATAAAATTGAGACAAGTATTATCTAACCCTATCATTTATCTGATTTTGTGTTTGATAATTTTTGACTATTGTTTGGAGATTTTACTAATGTGTATGTTATTTTTGTTCACCTAATCTATTTATTTTATTCATGCATGTATATTTACTGGTTGATTTGGGAATTTCTGGTTCAGGGTTTGTAATTTTAGAGGGTTTTACTATTTTATGAAAGCCTAAAAATATCAAACAATGTATATATATAGATTTATATGAAAAAGGGTTTGAAACTTTACATGGGTCGTGTATTTTCACATGTATGTGTTAGATTACGGTTACTACATTTTGATTTGTTATTGGATATTCTAACCAACTTTTGATAGGGAGACTTGTTATTGGAAATCCTTTTCTGTCGGTAGGAAAGACTCAGATGTAGTGACCCTTCTCATTTTAATATTTAAATAAAATTTAGTATATTTTGATGTCCTAATATACCTGATAACTTGAAAAATTATACTCAAAATTGTAGGTGACAAAACATAGTGAATAACCTTACCTATAGGGGATAGAGTACATAGGTGGCTTGCATGCTGGCCTTACATACATTTGATTTGGTCTAAGGTTAGTGGGAGTACGAGTAATCCTTTTCTCAAGTTAGTCTTTAAATAATTAGAACTCAAATTAGTGCATGCCTTGTATTTATGTATAGATTTGGTATATTTGATTTTAATTTAGACTTGGATTTGAATTTGGTATATTGGATTTTCAATTAGACTTGGATTTGAGATTACGATGATTTTGCCCACAAATGGGTTTTAATATATCTCGTACAATTGATTTTGATTACATATTTTGATCTAGACTTTGGACTATTTTTTGGGGTGCTACTTCGACTTTTGCACATACAATTAGATCATTGGACTATTAGATTTTATCCTAAATCACGATTTGATCAAGCCTTAGATTCGACATTGGAATTGGACTTCTGATTGGACCTTTGGATCATTTTGATATATATATATATATATATATGTA